>JADBJO010033560.1:0-14444 GCA_016801955.1 Conus betulinus
TTGTGTCCTATTTTTCTCTATTGCGATGAGAAACACCACACAGCATGAACTATTTTTATCATGACTGAACAGCAGGCGTTTCAGTCTGTTTCACCTGTAGATGTGATTCTCAAGACTGTATCTGAGCGGAGAACTTGGTCTTTGAAAAGGAGTGCCAAACACAACTGGCTTTCCTCCTCGCCTGGTTGTCGACACGAGTTCTGGATACGATTTTCGATGAAAAAAATACTCTGTGGAAACGGACCAATAATGTCTATACATTTTCAGTTGTATTTATCAGAGACATGGAGTCATGAACAATATTTCGATCGGGAAGTCTGAATTTCGTAGAGTGACAATTAGCGCACAACTCCGACAAAGACACAAAGTTAAACGAAGAAGGCAACTGTTCCAGACAGGTCGGCATCGTCAGTCATGTCGTAGAGACGCAAGCTTGTGCGAAAAAAGATCGTAGGCATGCGATCATCGAAATGAGAGCTTACGGACTTGACTTGGATGTACGTTTTTGGATTCGACAGTTTTTTTCCCACAAACTTTTGATAAAAGCAAGAAATAGTCCAGGTCCACGTTTGGTCAGCGGAAGATGAAAAATGGCACCAAAATTGATTGTGCGAGATACCAGTATAGGGAAAATAAGGGCTTTTTTGTCCATTGTATAAAGTACATTTATTGTTGAGTTTAGCGACGTATATATAATAATGATATAGGTTCCGAGACACTGGCATGTTAAAGAGTTGACACGATATAATCCAGATTCATCAATCAAAAGAGGTAAGACGGAAGGTAACTCACAAACAAACCATGATAACTGGCGGGCGAAGGAGGAAAAAGGGTGCCAAAATCGATCGTGCAAAATACCAGTTTAGGTTAGAAATTATGGACTTTTCGGTCCACACAGTTGTTAAGAATAAAATACATTCATTTGTGTGACTTAAGCGACATAGACGTAATAATAATGTAGATTCTGATGCATTCCCATTTGAAAGAGTTGACACGAACTAATCTAAGATTGATCAAGCAGGGGAGGAAAGGTAACTCCCGAACAGACCATTTCATCTGCTGAGGGTCACCACGAGAGACATGCCCATTTGAGCACCTGCCTGCATAGACCTTCACGTGCTGATGTATTTGTCAGTTGTTCCTGTTGACATTAGTTCTCTCTGAAACACACTGCTCCCTGTGGATTTGTTGTGGCTAAGGCTGTGTCCGGATGAGCTAGAGTGTGTTTGTGTATGGGAGAGCGTCATTAATGAGCAGCATGGCGAAGAATGCACAGAACGATGACACGTAACAAACAACAACAGCAACCACCACAACAATGTCAGGAACTAATTCATTCCTCTTTTTGACAACCCTCCCCGGCTCTCCTCTTCACATTTGTTGTCCATACTCATTCTCTCTAGATCAATGCAATCGGATTTATGTTCACTCCATTTGTAGTCCTTTTCGTGCGCACAGAGTGAATCGATGTTGAGAAAAACAATTAAAGAAACACTGGAAAAAAAAAAAAAATAGCAGTAATTCCGGCAAGAAAACAAAGGGCAGTAATTCGGTTGGGGTTGATCAGGAATATGTTCATTGGAATCGCTCTGTGGGATTCAATCAACCTTTTCTTTCTAAAACAATAAAGGACTATGCCGCCCAACGAACGAAACAAATAAATGACATGGCAAAACGCGACGCCTACGAAGTAGAGTAAACTCTGTCCTGTCATGATGAGAAAAAAAATGCGAGTGATTGCTCGTTCTTCGTAATGGTTTCAAACTGTGCTTCATGTTTCCTGAGAAAGAAGACACAAGGTGTCGTGTTTGTCTAGTCATTGGTGTCCGGCGGCGTAGTCGTTTCTTTTGCAACTAGGTTTCCATTTCCGCCTGTACTCCCTCCCCCCCGACTCCCTCCCTCCCTGCCCTGCCCTGCATGATGGTATGACACAGTAACGTCAGTGTGAGCACAACGCCTGTGCTGGCTCCTGATCCCCTTTACAGTTGGAGGTGGAGAAGGCATTGGGGGTACAGGCCGTGACCTGAGCAATGATCCTCTGCTACACAGGATTTTCTCTGACAGTTGATTGTAGGCCTACTGGGATCCAGACTGATGTGGTCTGGCAGTATCAGATGCTATTTGGGCAGAGGTGGGACGCATCCACATCTAGGAGTGGGAATGCACCCTGCCCCCAAACCAGTACATAGCTCAGTCCATGCACAGTACACCTTACAGTTTCTTGGTCTCTGGCTGTCTGAAACTCATTCTAACGTATCTGTTTGGCCCACGAGTTCCATTAACTCACACAGACGGCGTTTAAGCGAGTCCATTTTGAGCTGGAAGGTTGCCATGCAACAATGTGTGTGTGTGTGTGTGTGTGTGTGTGTGTGTGTGTGTAATTCAGATATCAATCGCAGACAGACCGACCTTTTTTAATGAAATTTTTAACTCTTTGGATTCAGAATTTTTCTAATCTATTCTCTTGGCAGTATAAACTTATGTTTTGACAGATTTCTTTTGTGCCCAATCAGCGAATTCATTACAAAAGACAAAAAGAAAAAAAAATTTCTATTCAAAGAAATGCTGACCATTTTCAGACAAGGGAAGTAATTATTTCGAAGCAGAACAGGCAAATTTCTTCCCTTGACGGTCAAAACTAATATTTCTACGCGTAAACTGACGTAAATGGATTCATTTTGCGCCCAGTACTTACAAGAAGAGAAGTGACTGATTGCTCGTTCTTCGTTTCGAATTGTCCCAAATGCTGGGTAACCTTGCCTGAAGAAGAAAACCAAAGAGGTCTCCAAACACGTCGTGTGTTTTGTTTTGTCATTTGTTACCCCTATCTTTTTTTCATCTTGTCCAACGTACGGAACAGTCCTTTCTTTGTTAGGTTTGTGTCAGTTTCCTCCTGCAGTCATCTCGCTGTCGGTTCTTAATTTCTTTCTTTCTTTCTTTCATCTTTTATTGCGCGCTCTGTCAGCAAAGACTGCACAAATGCTACACAGTTTATTTTAACCATACGTAGTAAAAGGGTGAAGTATGTGGCCCAACGACAATGCCACTAATGCTTGCAGTTGACCTAACGGGAATGCATGATCATTCAGCGAATTCATTACAAATGAAAACATTTTCTATCGAACAAAAATGTTGAACATTTTCGGACAGGGGAGCAGGGGAAGCAGTTTTTTTTTTGTTGTAGTTGTTTGTTCGGTTCAGAACTTCTAATTCCTTCCCTTGCAGTATAATGTAGTGTTTCTGCGCGTGAACTGAACTGAAGGGAGAAGGATATAGTTTCTTGACAGTACCTTTTCTCTTTTTTTTTTCCCCCTCAAATTTCTTGTTGTCGCTATTTTGCTGTTTTAACATCAGGCCAGCTTCAAGTCACACCGTAGATAAGAGACCTGCAGATATGAGTTGGGCCACGGAAAGGGAAATAACTACACAAGAATAAAAGTGGTACACTCCGACGTACAGAGAGGCACAAATAGGCCTGTATGCATCTACGTACAGATGCATGTATGCACGCGCCCGAGTGCGTGCTCGCGCGCGCGCGCGCGCGTTCACACACACACACACACACACACACACACACACACACACACACACACACACACACACACGCACACAAAGAAAGGCATAATAAGAAAGATCGTAAGCGCTGCTCATGTATGAATGATACCTCACTTAGTCTTATAGACATAAAAATCATTTTTTTGTTGTTGTTTTACCTAAGTCTATTATCACATTTGAATACCTTTTTTTTTTTGTAATTAAGCAAACAATTATTACGAAAATAGCAATGTAGAGAGAGAGAGAGAGAGAGAGAGAGAGAGAGAGAGAGAGAGAGAGAGAGAGAGAGAGAGAGAGAGAGAGAGAGAGAGAGAGAGAGAGAGAGAGAGAAGCAAAGGTGAACAGAATGCTTTGCAAAGAGGAACACGTAGAATGAACATCTTCTCTGCTGCAACTGGGCGCCAAATGATAATGATGGAGAAGTGAACGATAATGATATGTCAAACACGTACGATTTGTATAATGTAGTGTCTTGCACCGATAATTGTACTAAACCAAGAGTCATAAGAAATGTTTGCGCACAAAAAACAGATGTGACTATGAAAGGAATCACCCTCAACTCTGATGTGAATCACCGTGTTTGGGGAGAGAGAGAGAGAGAGAGAGAGAGAGAGAGAGAGAGAGAGAGAGAGAGAGAGAGAGAGAGAGAGAGAGAGAGATCCGAAAATGCCAGTAGGACTAAAAGAAACACGGTTCGCAACTGCCAAACCAGTCATCCGGGAGAAATCTTGCCCCACCACTCTAAGCCTGCGAAGCATTCACACAGAGTGCTAACACACACTGGGCATTCCGGTCACACGTCAAGGGACATAACTTTTCCCTGGGCAGATACCATTGTGTGACTACCAGACGCCACCCAACAGAACCTCTGTGGAAACGCCCCTCTGGGTGTGCCATTAGGTCATAACTGCAGAGCCCTATGGGTGTACCATTAGTTCATAACTCCAGGGCCTTATGGGTGTGCCATTAGGTCATAACTGCAGGGCCCTATGGGTGTACCGTTAGTTCATAACTGCAGGGCCCTATAGGTGTGCCATTAGTTAATAACGGCAGGTCCTCTGGGTGTGCCATTAGTTCATAACTACAGGGGTCCTCTGGGTGTGCCATTAGTTCATAACTGTAGGGCCCTATGGGTGTGCCATTAGTTCATAACTACAGGGTCCTCTGGGTGTACCATTAGTTCATAACTACAGGGCCCTATGAGTGTACCATTAGTTCATAACTGCAGGGCCCTATGGATGTACCATTAGTTCATAACTGCAGGGCCCTATGGGTGTGCCATTTGTTCATAACTACAGGGCCCTATGGGTGTGCCATTAATTCATAATGGCAGGGCCCTATGGGGGTGTACCATTAGTTCATAACTACAGGGTCCTATGGGTGTACCATTAGTTCATAACTGCAGGGGCCCTATGGGTGTGCCACCCCTTAGGTCATAACTAGAGGGCCCTATGGGTGTACCATTAGTTCATAACTGCAGGGTCCTATGGGTGTGCCATTAGTTCGTAATGGCAGGGCCCTATGGGTGTACCACTAGTTTATGGGTTCATAACTGCAGGGCCCTATGGGTGTGCCATTAGTTCATAACTGCAGGGCCCTATGGGTGTACCAGCCCTTAGTTCATAACTGCAGGGCCCTATGGGTGTGCCATTAGTTCATAACTGCAGGGCCCTATGGGTGTACCATTAGTTCATAACTGCAGGGCCCTATGGGTGTGCCATTAGTTCATAACTGCAGGGCCCTAGGGTGTGCCATTAGTTCATAACTGCAGGGCCCTATGGGTGTACCATTAGTTCATAACTGCAGGGCCCTATGGGTGTACCAATTAGTTCATAACTGCAGGGCCCTATGGGTGGCCCCTAGTTCATAACTGCAGGGCCCTATGGGTGTTCCAGCCCTTAGTTCATAACTACAGGGCCCTATGGGTTCATAACTGCAGGGCCCTATGGGTGTACCAACCCTTAGCCAGGGCCCTTAGTTCATTAGTTCATAACTGCAGGGCCCTATGGGTGTACCACCCTTAGTTCATAACTGCAGGGCCCTATGGGTGTACCCCTTAGTTCATAACTGCAGGGCCCTATGGGGTGTACCATTAGTTCATACTGCAGGGCCCTATGGTGTACCAGCCATTAGTTCATAACTGCAGGGCCCTATGGGTGTACCAACCCTTAGTTCATAACTGCAGGGCCCTATGGGTGTGCCAGCCCTTAGTTCATAACTGCAGGGCCCTATGGGTGCGCCAGCCCCTTAGTTCATAACTGCAGGGCCCTATGGGTGTGCCAGCCATAGTAGTTCATAACTGCAGGGCCCTATGGGTGTGCCAGCCCTTAGTTCATAACTGCAGGGCCCTATGGGTCATAGCCCTAGTTCATAACTGCAGGGCCCTATGGGGGTGTGCCCCCTTAGTTCATAACTGCAGGGCCCTATGCAGGGGTGGCCAGCCATTACTTCATAACTGCAGGGCCCTATGGGGTAACAGCCCTTAGTTCATAACTGCAGGGCCCTATGGGTATTCCAGCCGTTTAGTTCATAACTGCAGGGCCCTATGGGTTACAAGCCCTTCATCAACTGCAGGCCCTATGGGTGGCCTTAGTTCATAACTACAGGGCCCTATGGGTGTACCATTAGTTCATAACTGCAGGGCCCTATGGGTGTACCAACCCTTAGTTCATAACTGCAGGGCCCTATGGTGTACCATTAGTTCATAACTGCAGGGCCCTATGGGTGTACCACCATT
The DNA here is from genome assembly GCA_016801955.1 of Conus betulinus. NCBI lineage: Eukaryota > Metazoa > Mollusca > Gastropoda > Neogastropoda > Conidae > Conus > Conus betulinus. The sequence goes on from JADBJO010033560.1 coordinate 6,293, forward strand.
AGTTCATAACTACAGGGCCCTATGGGTGTGCCAGCCCTTAGCTCATAACTGCAGGGCCCCATTAGCTCTTAGTTAATAACTACAGGGCCTATGTTGTGTGGCAGCCCTTAGTTCATAACTACAGGGCCCTATGGGTGTGCCAGCCCTTAGTTCATAACTGCAGGGCCCTATGGGTGGGTTCCAGCCTTTAGTTCATAACTACAGGGCCCTATGGGTGCGCCAGCCATTAGTTCATAACTACAGGGCCCTATGGGTGCGCCAGCCATTAGTTCATAACTACAGGGCCCTATGGGTGCGCCAGCCATTAGTTCGTAACTACAGGGCCCTATGGGTGCGCCAGCCATTAGTTCGTAACTACAGGGCCCTATGGGTGCGCCAGCCATTAGTTCATAACTACAGGGCCCTATGGGTGCGCCAGCCATTAGTTCATAACTACAGGGCCCTATGGGTGCACCAGCCCTTAGTCGTAATTACATGACCAGTCGGCAAAAGACGCCACTGCCGAGATGGAAGACCAATTCAGATGGGACGTTTACAGGTGGATAGATCGTTTCCTAAGATGGCGTTCTATTTTTTTCCCCATTTTAAAATAGTTGTATTGTATTCATTTATTTACCACTTTATTCATCTATTCACTAATTCATTCATTTCATATTTATTTACTTCTTTCTTTACTTTTTTTTAGAAACTGTGTGTTGAATGACGCTGCTCTGCTGCAAGGCAGACAGAATCATTTGTCCTCTCTCTCTCTCTCTCTCTCTCTCTCTCTCTCTCTCTCTCTCTCAACAAATTACAAGACGAAGCACGACGCGTTTCTCTCTCTCTCTCTCTCTCTCTCTCTCTCTCTCTCTCTCTCTCTCTCTCTCTCTCTCTCTCTGCCACACACATTCATTCCCATCAAACATGTAATCATGCTGTGTGGCCACATCTATGTGCATGCGTGCTTCAGCGTGCCCGTGACACGTCCTCTCCTTTTTTTATTTCTTCTCTCTTCCCTCTTCCTATTCTTCATCATCATCATCATCATCATCATCATCATCATCATCATCGTCGTCGTCGTCATCATCATCATCGTCGTCATTATCATCATCATCATCATCATCATCATCATCATCATCATCATCGTCATGATCGTCATCATCATCATCATCATCATCATCATTATCACTGGCGTCATCGTCGTCGTTGTTGTCATTGTTATCGTCTTCTTAGCCATCATTGCTTTTTTTCTCGACACTTTCTCTTTTTCTTTCGTATTTTGTTCCACTCTGTTTTTTTGTTTGTTTGTTTGTTTTGCTGTTGTTGTTGTTGTCCCCCCCCCCCCCCCCCCCCCCCCCCCCTCCCTTCCTCCCCCGTTCTCCTGCTTCTTCTCTTTTTAATTCCAGTGTCCTTTTACTTGTGTCAGAGTTTTAAATGTACAATGATTTCTAAATTGACGTTAGACAGTCTAAGCCCGGGTGCTGAGGACAAAAATATACTCAACGTGGAAAATGTTGTTATTGTTGTACAATGTTATCAATATATCCTTTACACATGAAAGAATCAAACAATGAAAACAAACAAATAAACGTTCACGGCGATCAACACACCAGACATCGCGTAGCTGCCAGTCAGCGAATAAGTCCTCTGACAGATAATCATAAGAGCTTGGTTGGCACAAGAACTACATTCGCTTCTATACAAACAAAAGTAGACCTGTTTCCGGAACAAACAAACCAACAACAACAACAACAACAACACACACACACACACACACGATCAGGGGACGATAACGCCTATTTTCCACTGCAAATAGAGTCATCTGTTCTCAGTTTCAAGATCATGACGAAAATCTGTGCGTGCGTCATTTGGGGGGAAACACAAACGTCACTACAAATCTATGAATAGATATCTGAATCAATCACTAATACAAATACACTTCGTCGAACTTTTTCAGACATAGTGTCTGCATCAAAGGTGCATCGTTTGTTAACCATGTTTTGGCTTCTCTCTCTCTCTCTCTCTCTCTCTCTCTCTCTCTCTCTCTCTCTCTCTCTCATATGCTAGACTAGCACTTATGGAGGACGAAATGGACAAACTAGAAGGTTTTTCCCATAGGAACAACCTTAAGTTCTACGGGTTAAAAGAAGGAACGAAGGGGGAGTGGACCCGAGAAATGTGAAGACATTGTCAAAGGGGTACTGGAAAAGTACATGAAGGAGGAGGACTGGGCGGCAGACGCAGTAGAACGGGCTCACAGACTGGGAAGGTATAACCCATCCAACAAACGCCCTAGGCCTGTGATAGCCAAAATGTTACGATGGGGGGGACGCCATGCGGGTACTGAGGAACCGGGAGGCCAGGGAAGCCATGAAAGAAGAAGGGATCACGGTGAGCCAGGACCGGACGAGGCGCCAGACAGCGCAATGACGTGAGCTGAGGGAGACGGGCAAGTCTGGCTACTTCGTCGGAGGGAAGCTGTACGTGAGGGAGCACCCAATCCAGTAGTAGCGGAGCGGATCTACGGACGAGTGGAGCGGACCTATGGACCAGCGGAGCGGACTTACGGACCAGCGGAGCGGACCTACGGACCAGCGGAGCGGATCTACGGACCAGCAGAGCAGACTTACGGACCAGCGGAGCGGACCTACGGACCAGCGAGCTTACCTATGGAGCAGCGGAGCGGACTTACGGACCAGCGGAGCGGACCTACGGATCCGTGGGAGCGGACCTACGGACGAGCGGAGCGGACTTACAGACCAGCGGAGCGAGCGGACGTACGGACCAGCGGAGCGGACCTATGGACCAGCGGAGCGGACTTATGGACCAGCGGAGCGGACGTACGGACCAGCGGAGTGGATCTACGGACCAGCGGAGTGGACGTACGGACCAGTGGAGTGGACGTACGGACTAGCCGAGGAACGAACCTACGGACGAGCTGAGTGGACCTATGGATCCGTGGAGCGGACCTACGGACCAGCGGAGCGGACTTATGGACCAGCGGAGCGGACCTATGGACTAGGACCTACGGACCAGCGGAGCAGACTTACGGACCAGCGGAGCGGACCTACGGACTAGCGGAGCGGACCTACAGCTATAACGGCAGGAACGGGCATGGGTGCACCACAGCAAGGCATCAAGAGACAAATAGACAATCGTGGTTCAGAGGAAGAGTGTGTCGGACAATCACGAAGGATGGAGCCACAGAGACTATGATGGAAGGATGGAACGTGAAAGTGTGGGACTGAGAGAGAGAGAGAGAGTCTGAGGAGAGAGCAAAGGGGGGAGGGCAGGGGCAAATGAGTTGAGAAGAGAGAAAGAGTGGAACGAAGAAAGGAAGAGAGAAAGAAAGAAAGCAACTGAGCATGTTACAAAGTTGATGAACGCCAGCAGGAGTGATAGTGGGATGAAAGTGGTGAGAGAGAGAGCGAGGCAGGGGAAGGGAGTGTATGTGAGAGTGAAAATCTGATGGCATGGGGGGGGGAGACAGGAGAAGGAGAGAGAGGAGGGAGATCAGGGGTTGATTGGGACAGGGTATTGGAATCCCTGCGGAACCCCCCAAAACAGAGAAATGGAGCAGAGGGTAATAGAGAGGTGCCAGTGGGGGGGGGGGGGGGGGGGGGAAGAGGAGAAGGGAAATGGGAGAGGGGGTGCGTCTGAGGAAAGTAAGAATGAAAGTATGAAAGGAACACACAACACGGAAACACATGTCAGCCCGCTCCCTAGTTCAGACAGTAACCACGTGCTCACACAGGTCAACGCGCACACATAATAAACCAAAACAAACCTAAGGACCAATCAGAATCCTTCTGGGGGCCACTGGGGTCAAGGTCTGACGCAGTTGCAGCGCGCGCGGCGGCAGGCGAGGCGGCAATTGACACAACACCATACCCACGGCGCGACAGACAAGCGGTCACATGTGGTACACAAGGACAAGACAGAGTCAGCCTAGTAGAGGGGGGAAGGGAGGGGAGGATAGGGGTGGTGGGGAAGATGTAGCGGATGCACAGAACGTTAGGGCGCCCGGCTCGCGACAAACAAACTCTGGACGAAACAGTGCGGATCCACTGCAGTAGTACAGCGTTGACGGACAGCAAGGAGGGGGGCAGAGCTGGGGGGGGAGGAGAGAGAGAAGGGAGGACAACGCAAAACAAACAAAGCTTCACGTTCACACACCTGTAGCACGAAGGCACCCGGTAAAACAACCAGTAGCACACGCACGAATGCAACGACGAAGGAAAGAAAAAGTAAGAAATGAAGGGTAGGCCACGGCCGTACACAGGGACTACAGACCACACGAATTCTAGAGAACAATGAAAGACACCAGAATACGACACGAGTGTGGGGAACGAGAGAGGGAGAGAGTGGGAATGAAAGAAGAAAGGAAGACGAGAGTGGAAAAAGAACCTATCTTTTGCATGTTGGAATGTGGGGGGATTATTAGATAAATTAACGGAACCAGACTTTTTAGAATTTATCACATCTTTTGATCTGTGCTGTTTAACAGAAACATATACTTCTAAATTTTTCGATTTTCAATTAAAATTCTATGATTTTTTGCAATTACATTGTCCAGCGGTCAAATTTACTAGAATGGGAAGACCCTCAGGGGCAACAATCCTGCTGATAAAAAAAGAGTTATCTGAATATGTCCAACTGGACCAGCCGCCGTGGCGAAGTGGTTAGCGTCGCGCGGACTCCCGGCTGGGAGGTCGTGGGTTCGAATCCCATCAGAGTCATGTGGGTTTTTCTGCCCCGACCGGCTCCTACACAGAGTTGAGTTTGCTGCGGGCTCAGTTGGGAAGACTGGGACCACACAGTCGAGTTTCATCCACTTAATGGATGCGTTTCTGAGAGTGTTGCTCAAATTTCCTGACCAACACTGCAGGTGCCTGTATCTCTCGGGCCTGGTTGACGCCGGGATATATTATGAAAGGAAGCGTAGAGTACAGCCCTGTCATGTAGTCTCAGACCGAAATGGAAATCCGTAGCATCATCTTAATCATCCTCATTCTCATCGATCAGCATTAAAAAAGTGTCTCAAGTTCTGTGGCCCTTCATGCCCTGCTCTCATGGTGACCTCGGTTTCGATGTCCTTTCCGCGTCTGTGGCCTTGGTTTGGTTCCGTCGGGGTCATCGGTATCGGCGGGTCCATGGGGGCTGTCGTTGGACAGACAGACGTGGTGGTGCCCTCCAGGGGGAGAGCTCACTTACGCCGGCTCCGCGACTAAGCAATTATTGTCGTCAGTAGGGGCTTAGTAGTGGTGTCCTGCGTATGTTAGATCAGAACAGGCGCCACTGAACACCACCGAAGTGACTCGGCAGCAGTGCAGTGTCTCCTCCGGTGGGTTGCCTCTTGACGACTTGACATTGACTGCTCCCTGTGGATTGCCGGTGCCGAGGCTGCGGCGGGGCCGACCGGGCTGTAGCTGTGGACAGGGTGTCGGAATGAGCGGCGTGGGTGCACTGCCTCTGAGGTGGTGCAGAGGTTTGGGACAGCAAAAAAAAAAAAAAAAAAATGTCCAACTGATAAATACTGACATGGGAAATGTACTCTGTGTGAAGTTAATGAAAAATCTATTGCATTGTGAAAAAGACATTTTGTTTATAGGTACGTATGTACATCCAGTAGATAGCTGATATTATTCTGACAAAGATTATTCATGCACACTGGAATTAATTGAACAATACATATTTGCGCAAACAGAACAAGGAAATAACTTCCATTACATCATTGGAGGAGATCTCAATGCTCGTATCGGGGAATGGAGCTTGAGCATCGATGATGAAAATGACATTACAGGAAGAGAGCTGGACATGTATGCACGTAGGTCTAAAGATCCCCACACAAATGGTTTTGGCAAGAAACTATTGAATTTTGTGTAAAGTTTAATGTAACTCCACTAAATGGTCTTTGCATGGGAAAGTTCGACGATGCATACACGTTTTATTCCGAAAGGGGTAACAGTATTATAGATTGCTATATATGTTCTGTTGAACTGTTAGAAAATGTGAACAAGTGTCAGATAGTAGAGAGAGTTGAAGCTCAGCATATGCCTATTTTGATGGAATTACAAAGCACACTGTCTAACGCACAAGAGATCGAGGGCAAGAAATCTTACGTGAAGAAACTAAAGTGGGATCCCACGAAACAACGACAGTATGTCCAGTTCATAGAATCGGAAGAGGCAAAAAAAAATAATGGCGCAAATAACAGAAGAAATAGAAAGAGATGTAGATACGAGCATAGACAGATTTAATAAGCTATTAAAAGAGGCAGGGAAAGACATGTACAGAAACAATAGGTATAGGAGGAAAACATAAGACTACAAATTACTGGTATGATAAAAATTGCCAAATCAAAAAGAAAGAAGCGAAACAAGCACTCAATAGACTGACATGGACGAAAAAGGGATAAAACCCAACCATTTATGAAAAAGGAGAGAGGCTTACAGGAACAAAAGAGCAGTATACAAAGAAACATTATTAGAAAAGAAAAAACAGTAAAAGCAAACATACGACACACTAGTACAAAAACCGCAAGGACAGCCGAATTTTCTGGAGCACCATAAAAAGTGTTAGAAGAAAGAAGAGCACATTACCATCTATTAATACTACACAGTGGAAAGCGCGCATTTCGAAAGCATCTTGAATCCACAAGACACAGAAATACTAAACGATAGAGAAGAAGGACCACAAGAAGAAGAAGAAAGTGTTAAACGAAATACATGTACAAGAATTAGATGAAGAGATAACCGAAAACGAAGTAAGATCAGTTACAGAAAATTAAAAAAAAAGGCAAATCACCAGGCATTGATGAAATCCCTCCTGAATTTCTCAAAACTATAGCACGAAATATAGTGCCATTCTTAACGAAACTATTTAATTAATAAGTTATATCAAGATAGCTATTTCCCCATATAATGGTCAAGGGCGGTGATCATACCACTACACAAGAAGGGAGATAGACAGAATCCAGGAAACTATAGAGGAATATCCTTATTATGCATCGTAAGCAAGATTTACACAGCAATATGAAATAGAAGACTATATGATTGGGCAGAAGCAAAATAAAATTAGCAAAGCAAAGAACAGGCAGGCTTCAGGAGAGATTTCTCCACAGTAGACCATATTTTCACACTAACATCTATGATAAGTAACTGCCTATACGGCAGAAGAAGAGAAGTAAGTTATATGTAGCCTTCATCGATTATCAGAAAGCGTTTGATACAGTAAATAGAGGAAAAACTTTGGGAATCCTACAAAACACAAAATATCTACGAAGATGATTAACATGTTAAATGCTATCTATAAAACAGTACAAGCATGTGTAAGACATGGAACTGAACTAACAGAATTCTTTTAATGCCACACAGGAGTGAAACAAGGGTGCTTACTGTCCCCCCTAATCTTTTCACTACTAATTACAGAAGTTGCAGACAATGTTACAGCTAAAGGAAGACACGGATATCAATTCTTACCGGAAAGGCAGAAATATTTTCACTTTTATTCGCTGATGACATAGCCTTAATAGCAAGAACACCAGCAGGCCTGCAAAACCAAATTAAGAACCTACAGGAAGCCTCAGACCGCATTGGACTAAAGGTTAATCTCCAAAAAAACAAAAACTCATGGTCTTTAGAAAAGGAGGATACCTTGGCAGACTAGAAAAATGGAACTACAAAAGGGAAGAAATTGAGGTAGTAAAATGTAATGCGGAGCGATATTTCGTATGCTACGCGATTACATGAGACAGTACAGATTAAGAAAAAGATTATTGATTCGTGCGTTACACTATAGGTTAGTCGTGTGATACAGGGAGAGTACTGGCTGAGCGTGGCCCAGGGTTTGAGTGAAATTTTTAACACTGTTCACGCGATTTGAATATAAACAGGCGTTGACCTGTATCGGTGCGCACTCTGAGAATGGAACAGACGATTTAGATGAAGAAGAGCCGACCAGTAATTGTGATAAGCAGTGGGCAGTATGGGATCCCCGCACAGAGGAAGCCAGTTCCAGACACCACAGAGAGTGTGTGTGGACACTTGCAGTGAGTAACCTGCAAAATCAATATCGTGTGCTGGTTTGGTCGCACCAGCTGAAAGACAGATAATGAGAATATATAAATATATGATATATGAAAATTGATTGATGCCAGAGTAAAGAACCCCCA
>JADBJO010033561.1:2500-7500 GCA_016801955.1 Conus betulinus
GCACATATTGCACACACACTCTCCTAAGCAAAGACGACCTTAAGGCTGAAGATGCCGAGAGCGCAGAGGGAAAAACCGTACTGCCTTAAGGCTGAAGATGCAGAGAGAGAGAGAGAGAGAGAGAGAGAGAGAGAGAGAGAGCAGCACGGCTCAAAATGCAGACTTGTGCACGCACGCACATATTACACACACACTGGCACACTCTCCTAAGCTAAGGCGACCTTTAGGCTGAAGATCCCGAGAGCACAGAGAGAGAAAAACCGTCCTACCTTAAGGCTGAAGATGCAGAGAGAGAGAGAGAGAGAGAGAGAGAGAGAGAGAGAGAGAGAGAGAGCAGCACGGCTCAAAATGCAGACTTGTGCACGCACGCACATATTACACACACACTGGCACACTCTCCTAAGCTAAGGCGACTTTAGGCTGAGGATGCCGAGAGCACAGAGAGAAAAACCGTACTACCTTAAGGCTGAAGATGCCAAGAGAAAAACCGTACTGCCTTAAGGCTGAAGATGCTGAGAGAGAAGAGAGAGAGAGAGAGAGAGAGAGAGAGAGCGAGCAGCACGGCTCAAAATGCAGACTTGTGCACGCACGCACATATTACACACACACTGGCACACTCTCCTAAGCTAAGGCGACCTTTAGGCTGAAGATGCCGAGAGCACAGAGAGAAAAACCGTACTGCCTTAAGGCTGAAGATGCCAAGAGGAAAAGCGTACTACCTTAAGGCTGAAGATGCTGAGAGAGAGCGCCACGGCTACTGCACTGCACACACACACACACACACACACACACACACACACACACACACTTCCCACTGACTTACTTAGGCTGAAGATGCAGCAAAACCAGCCCTTGAGGTATATATGTATATATACCTATAAATATATGTACACGTCTTCGTCCTGATCATCACAAGGTGAGACAAACAACAGAAATGATCATGAACTTGTGGCGTCTCTCTTGCCACTCGCTTAAGGCTGAAGATGCTACTCACTTAAGGCTGAAGATGCATCAAAACCAGTGAGCCCTTCAGCTACACCTGAAAGTCTAGACAGGTGTGTCATGGTCCTGATCATCACAAGCTGAAGAACAACAAGAAGGAGAAGGAGACACAATGATGATGATGATGATGATGAAGACACCAGTTTGCGTCTCTGGGCCCGCTCACTTAAGGCTGAAGATGCAGGAAGCCTGCCATGCCAAGAGATCGACATGTGTATGCGCATATGTCATGGTCCTCATCATGGCAAGATGAAGAAGAAGAAGAAGAGAAAATGAATAGAAAGGATGATGAGGACCTGGTTGCACCAGCTGTGTTGTCTCTCTCTCGGGCCGCTCACTTAAGGCTGAAGATGCAGGAAGCCTGCCATGCCAAGAGATCGACATGTGTATGCGCATATGTCATGGTCCTCATCATGGCAAGATGAAGAAGAAGAAGAAGAAGAGAAAATGAATAGAAAGGATGATGAGGACCTGGTTGCACCAGCTGTGTTGTCTCTCGGGCCGCTCACTTAAGGCTGAAGATGCAGGAGCCTGCCATGCGAAGAGATCGACATGTGTATGTGCATATGTCATGGTCCTCATCATGGCAAGATGAAGAAGAAGAAAGAAGAAGAGAAAATGAATAGAAAGGATGATGAGGACCTGGTTGCACCAGCTGTGTTGTCTCTCGGGCCGCTCACTTAAGGCTGAAGATGCAGGAGCCAGCCAGGCCCCCCCCCCTGCCATCCGGGTCCACGTGAAGATATATGCCTGTATGTGCATACGATCATCACGTGATGAAGAAGAGGAAGGAGTAAAAGACTAGAAATGATGGTGATGAGCTGGTTATAACAGCTGTGTCTGTCTGGCCACTCACTTAAGGCTGAAGATGTTGCTTGGGGGGGAGGGGGGAAGACCGGAGGCCGAAGATGCAGCACCAACCCACCCCCCCCCCCCCCCCAAAAAAGAAAAAAAAAAAACACAGACACAAAGAGAACAGAGAACAGTAATAATGGCAATATTAATAATAATAACAATAATGATAATACCTATAGCAGTCACAATATCACAACAATAACAATGACCATAAAGATAGTAATAACAATAATGATAATAATGATAACAGTGACAGCAACAACAGCAACATACAATTATAACAATAAGAGTCATAACAATAAATAAAGCAATCAATAAATAAATAAAAAAATAAATTATAAAATAATGACACTAATAATAACGAATAGAGAACAACGATAATTCCGAGAATGTACTGGTAGTAAATAGCAATCAGACAGTGAGAAGAACGACATAAGGAATTATAACGATAAGAATCATAATATGTAACAAATAAATAAATAAATAAATAAATAAATAAATAATAAATAAATACAACTGGTATAGAGAATAACGAGAATATTGGTAATAAACACACAATCGAGAGAGTAAGATGAGGAAAACACCCCCCCCTCCCCCAAGGAAAACCCCCATTGGGGGGGGGGGGGGGGGGGGGGGGGGGGGGAGGGGGGGGGGGGGGGGGGGGGGCAGGGGAAGGACCTATCAAACGTGACCCTCTGGGCAACTACAAGTCACTGTCAGTCATACCAGACTTCTCGGCAAGCGCCAGAGCAGGAAAGGCGGGGGGGCGCCGCCACGTTAAGGCTGAAGATTAGGTAGCGCGGCCGTCATGAGCTTCCGCAGCGCGGTTTGAAGTTGCTTAAGGTGTGGGAACGGGCGGCGAGCTGAATCGCGGCCGGGTCTCGCCCCGGCTGCTCGCCCCGGCGCGTCCGCCCCGTTCCGTACACGCATACTCCTTCGGCATTTTACGCGAGCGCTCGGCGTGCGAGGTCTGAGCCGGTGCCGGCGGTAAAGGGTGCGCGATAATTGATCGATCCCGCCACTCCGGCTGCAGCGCTTCCCGCTTGCGCCGAGTCCCAGTGTGAGTTCGAACGGCTGCCGCGGTTACTCCGACGGACGTTGGGTCTCTGCGCGGTCGGCGTCTCTTGACGGTCCGTAGATGGTGGCGTGCCATCGGTGACGACGGTGGGAGAGCGACCTCGCCGGTTCTCTCCAACCCGGAACGAGGGCCCTAGGTGCGTGGGACAGGAGGCTCCCTCCCCTTCGGCCTCAGAAAGAGTAACGCCTGGTTCATCTCGCGAAGGACGCGCCCGTCCCATCGGGTCGTGGTCCGGCACGTGGTAACGAGCAGGCGAGGCGAGGCGTTCGGGGACAGGCTCCGTTCTCCCCCTCCCCTGCTAGACCGGCCCTCCCCGAGTTTTGCTGCTGCTGCTGTCTCGGGGGCTGGCGTCGGTCGGACCGAAGAAGGATTCTCGCTTGCGATTGGGCCCTGAATCTGTTGTCCGCCGCCACCGCAGTCTCTGGTGAAGACCGACTCGCGCGCGCGCTGCTTGCGCCGGCTCGCTAACGCGGATCGCCCACGGACTCATCATCTGTGAGAGCGGCGGTCCCACCGGCAAGCCTGCATCGGCCGCTGTGCTGGTTCTTCTGTCCGACAAGGGATCAGGAGGGAGGACACGCAGAACACGGGTTGCATTCTGGTTGATCCTGCCAGTAGTCATATGCTTGTCTCAAAGATTAAGCCATGCATGTCTAAGTTCACACCCTCGTACGGTGAAACCGCGAATGGCTCATTAAATCAGTCGAGGTTCCTTAGATGATCCAAATCTACTTGGATAACTGTGGTAATTCTAGAGCTAATACATGCCGACCAGCTCCGACCCCCCCGGGGAAAGAGCGCTTTTATTAGTTCAAAACCAGTCGGGTTCTGCCCGTCCTTTGGTGACTCTGGATAACTTTTTGCCGATCGCATGGCCCCCGCCGGCGACGCATCTTTCAAATGTCTGCCCTATCAAATGACGATGGTACGTGATCTGCCTACCATGTTAGCAACGGGTAGCGGGGAATCATCAGGTTCGATTCCGGAGAGGGAGCATGAAAACGGCTACCACATCCAAGGAAGGCAGCAGGCGCGCAACTTACCCACTCCTGGCACGGGGAGGTAGTGACGAAAAATAACAATACGGAACTCTTTTGAGGCTCCGTAATTGGAATGAGTACACTTTAAACCCTTTAACGAGGATCTATTGGAGGGCAAGTCTGGTGCCAGCAGCCGCGGTAATTCCAGCTCCAATAGCGTATACTAAAGTTGTTGCGATTAAAAAGCTCGTAGTTGGATCTCAGGCATGGGCGCACGGTCCGCCTCGCGGCGGTCACTGTGTGTATTGATTCCCATCCTACGCTTCCCGGTTGTTCAGCCCATGGTGCTCTTCATTGAGCGCGTTTTGGGTGGCCGGAACGTTTACTTTGAAGAAATTAGAGTGTTCAAAGCAGGCAGGTCGCCTGAATAATGGTGCATGGAATAATGGAATAGGACCTCGGTTCTATTTTGCTGGTTTTCGGAACACGAGGTAATGATTAAGAGGGACAGACGGGGGCATCCGTATTGCGGTGTTAGAGGTGAAATTCTTGGATCATCGCAAGACGAACAACTGCGAAAGCATTTGCCAAGCATGTTTTTCATTAGTCAAGAACGAAAGTCAGAGGTTCGAAGACGATCAGATACCGTCGTAGTTTCTGACCATAAACGATGCCAACTAGCGATTCGCTGTGTTGCTTCATCGACTGCGGCGGGCAGCTTCCGGGAAACCAAAGTTTTCGGGTTCCGGGGGAAGTATGGTTGCAAAGCTGAAACTTAAAGGAATTGACGGAAGGGCACCACCAGGAGTGGAGCCTGCGGCTTAATTTGACTCAACACGGGAAAACTCACCCGGTCCGGACACTGTAAGGATTGACAGATTGATAGCTCTTTCTTGATTCGGTGGGTGTGGTGCATGGCCGTTCTTAGTTGGTGGAGCGATTTGTCTGGTTAATTCCGATACGAACGAGACTCTAGCCTACTAAATAGTTCGCCGATCCTTCATGCGTCGGCGCTAACTTCTTAGAGGGACAAGTGGCGCGTTTAGCCACACGAGATTGAGCAATAACAGGTCTGTGATGCCCTT
>JADBJO010033562.1:5000-10000 GCA_016801955.1 Conus betulinus
AGGTCTGCTGTGCACTCCCAGTTATCTGCTCCATGCACCAAACTCTGCTTCCATGCTCTTGATGTCCACTGGTGCCATGATCTGTGGCATTCTGCCACGTAGAACGGCTTGCCTCGCTGAAGGAGTGCTAAGCAGTAAGCAGTTCGTTGTGCCTCTATACGTACCTTCCCTAGGTTAGAGCTGCTTGACTCATCGTTCCTTTTAGGGTTTAGTGGTATTCAAAGAGATTCTAAAAACTCCCCTTCACTCTTCAGGGTTTAGTGTTCAAAGAGAAACATCCCCTTAATTTAAGATCGCTGGCTATAAATGTTACACTCTCTTATTTATTTATTTATTTATTTATTTAGGGAAATGTGTGTCTAGTTCTGACGTTTACTTTCTGGCGAGCAAATAGTACAGCTGTCCACACTGTCCACACAAGTTGTCCGTCCTGTAGAGCCAAGTTGCCCTCATAGCTTTTTTTAAAAATATATTTTTGTGATTTTTGAAAATGTGAACATTTTTTTTCATCAGTTTGTTTTCTATTTTTTGCTTTAAAAAAAAAAGTGGGGTGAAAAAATTACTGAGCATTGGGCACAGCCTCGTCTTAATGGTCTTAGGCATGTTGACATATAAGTTGTCGCGTTGCTAATTCAATGTGTATAATTTGTAAAATAGTTATATCATGTTTTTTTTTTTTTTTTAAGACAAGATTGTCTTTCCCAAAGATGTGAATACCCTGTGTGGTCAGTTGTAATGAAAGTAAAAACCAAACAAAACACAAACAACTAGATTCTCTGTTCTCTTTGTTTATTTTTCTGAGAGGATGAAAAGGGAAAAGTTCCTGTTTCATTCTCCGTTGGTTTTGTTTTTCCTTTTTTCCGTTGTGCTTTCTTTTTCAGTCTGTTTGCTTCTCTTTGATCCTGCTTTCAGTGGGTGGGAAGGAACTGTGGGTGAATGGAGTTTTAATGAGAGGTGTTGATGGTCTTCACAGGTGGGGGGGGGGGGGGGGGGGGGGGGGGGGGGGGGGGGGGGGGGGGGGGGGGGGGGGGGGGGCCTCCGTGGCACTTTTTTTTTTTCTCGCCAGTTTTATAACCAAGGGAACCAGGAAACTGGGGTTGCACAACCCCTTGTTTGTTCTCGGAAGAACACACAAATACATGCGCTCTTATGCACGCATGCGCGCGCGCGCGCGCACGCACGCGCACACACACACACACACACACACACATGCACACAAATGCACGCACACACACACACACACACACACACACACACACACACACACACACACACACACACACACATGCGCACACCTGTGATTAAATTTTCACATTTTCCTTTTGTTATTAATGTTTTCCCCAGTATGATAACTGCTATATAATTTAAAGCCAAAATAATTCACAGTTCAATTCTGCTCGCTACATCGTCATTCCCATCCTCACAAGTAGGATTCAACACCCCCTCTCCCCTCCTCTCTCTCTCTCTCTCTCTCTCTCTCTTTATGTGCACGTGTATGTGTTTATGCGTGTACCTTCTCCATATTTCAAACTTGCTTTCCAGTCCTGTCTTTCAACCTCGTAACCTGCATCGACTCGGTTTGCTAATCTATTGATCGAAGCACACGTGTTCGCGCCTTTTCACACCTTCAGTACAAATTAACCTGGCATAACGTCCTTTTCCTCCGGCAATACTGACGACTGACTTCACCAATTGCACGTGCAACTCGTCGTCTCAACACTAATGCCGTTTGACATGCTGCTGCTGCTGCTGCTGCTGCCGCTGCTGTTGTTGTTGCTGTGGCTGAGTCAGGTGATTCTGCTGGCATTGTTGGGCAGCCAGAGTGCTGCAAGGGTCAGTGCTTCCCCGTGTATCCCGTGTCTGACCTGTTGTTAAGTGAGGCGAGACTGCTGGGTAGGCGTTGTTGGTTTCCATTCTCTGACTGTTATTCAGACAGGGTGATGAAGGGCAGGGGGCGAGGTGTAACGATCTGTGAAGAATGGACTCTCTCTCTCTCTCTCTCTCTCTCTCTCTCTCTCTCTCTCTCTGTGTGTGTGTGTGTGTGTGTGTGTGTGTGTGTGTGTGTGTGTGTGTGTGTTGTTATGTGTGTGTGTGTGTGTGTGTGTGTGTGTGTGTGTGTGTGTGTGTTGTGTGTGTGTCTGTTTGCGTGTGTGTGTGTGTGTGTGTGTGTGTGTGTGTGTGTGTGTGTGTGTGTGTGTGTGCCTGGGCATGCACTCGCCTAGTCACTCCGATGTGTGGGTGGATATATTTACTCATGTGCTAATCCCTAAACCTAATCCAAACATTGTTAAATGTCAAAAACACCCTTAACACTTACACAAAGAGTCAAAATGAAGGATGATCTTTAAAGAAAATACTTTGTTTAATGTGCACATAGCAAAAAAAAAAAAAAAAAAAAAAAAAGAAGAAGAAGAGAAAAAAAGAACAATGTCTGCTTAAATCATTGGGTAAAAACTTATACGAGTTCGCAACGTAAGATATATATGCCATGGTGACAGTATGTGACCACGATTTTATTAAATCTTTAACCATTTCAGGGATTTAGTGCAACAGTTGATTGTCAATGACATCAGGAAATCATTATAATGACTCGACTGCGAGTTGCTGAAAGAATGATTTTCAGTCAAAGGATATAATTATTCATGGAGCATGCGAAAACACAATAATGATGGTTTGTACTGATGAAAGATTATCTGCTGACCTCTAGACCATAAGGACAACATTCATCTTGCTTTATGAAATACTGAATGAGTTACCAACGGAAAGAACTTGGTTCATAGATTTGGATGTTTACGCCTGTGTACGAAATACCTTTTTAAAAGACATAGTGACTACATGACACCACTAACAAAATCAGCAAAGGTATGACATCCTTAATACGGTCAGCAATTACCCGAGATCACTGGTTTCGTATTTTTACTGTAAATGTACAAGGAGAAACGTTAGGCTTTAGTATTGATGAGGGGCGTGGGTGGGTGGGGAGGACCATTTACTTTTCACTGAATATTGCTGGCTACAAGTGATATCCTCTCGCGTGAGGCATGATCCACTGGTGCTCTTTTATATTGTATTTACAATCGCCCAGTGAGTGATTTCCTACAAAAGTGAGTGAAGTAAACTATGAACAGTATTTCCTTGATGGTGGTAATAACACAAATTCAGACAAGCCTTCCCTTATATTTTTCACTTACCAGACACTTCCTGTTGCAGCAGCAGCAAAGTAGTGAAGCTAAAGCTTTATGTAGGATTCTTTCGTAACAGTATCAAAAATGCACATTTTGTTTCAAAACTCGAACCTGCGCGTTTATTAAAAAGCTGAAGCTTGAGATGCAATGTGTAAAACTACCTGTCAAACGTTGAAAGTATAGAATTGATTTAAACCTCTCCTGTTTTACTGGCGTTGCAAGCGTACATGTTAATAAGATTTTTATTTGTATGGAGTATTTCCTACATGCAGCTACTTTGTAAAAATGTGAACAAAAGAGTGACAAATTCTCTTGCTTGTAAGAGCTTACCAGCTTTCAGTTGCAAACCATCAACTTCATTCTGAACATCTTTTCCTGTGTATACAGATGACGGTATAGTTGCTATTTTCTGCTCTCTCCCAGACTGACGTTTCGCTGGTCTGACAGAAGACGGTTACTTAGATAATGGGAAAATCGCTGGCCCAGTAAACAATTGGCTTGTCGTGTCTGTAGCCCCGCGCTGTCTTGTGTCATGTCTGCTGTTCATATATACACATGACGCCATCTCCAGCGCTGCTCTTTGCATCAGTGAATTGTATTAACTGATTAACAAAGAACCTTGTCTGCTCTGTCTGTGCGGCCATCCCGGTTAATGGAGCGGCTTAAGTGTTTCCTGTCCTCTGTCGCGAGGTATGATGCCTATTGTTTTGTGCAGGTGTGGTGTGAATTTAGAGTGAATGACTGTCGAGCTGACAGAAAAAAAAAAATGTGCAGGAATCTATTGACCGAGAATCTCTCTGTTTACCTCACGTTGTCTGTCAGCGGTTAGCGGCCATGTTGTTCTGGATGTCAGATGTATGATGCTCTTGATCTGTCAGGCTGACACCGTTAGACGATTTTTTTTTACTCGCAGTTTGTCTGAACAAGTGAAACCACTGGACAAATAATACGTTGGATGGATTGGTTCAGATGGATGGATGAAGTCGATCATGTCTAGAGCAGGATGTGGAAGCGGAGTCCAAATTTCTGTCCAGACAGGAAAGTGCTAATGCAATGAGGAAGCGGAGGAGGAGAAGGGGGCGATCATCCGTTGGTCTATCGTCATGTAACATCCTGCGTTACCATGATCATAGTGATGAACCAGAAGGAACAGAGAGGAACGTACGAGTCGCAAACCTAAATTGCCGGAAGTCCTGGTCTGTCCGACGGGAAAATCGGGCGAAATACACGCACACACGCACATGCACACGCGCACGCACGCACACACGCACGCACGCACACACACACACACACACACACACACACACACACACACACACACACACACACACACACACACACGATTTAATTAATTTAATTGATTAGTTTTGTTAAAATTTTAACTTTTTTTTCCTTTGAAACTTATTTGAAAAATAAAAGTGTTTTGTGATTACCATTATTATAATTATAAGTACTCATATAGCACACACATATGCACACACACACACACACACACATACTCAAGCACACTTGCATATGTATACACACACGCGCGCACACGCACATGCACACATACGCGTGTGTGCACATGCATAAGCACATACGCTATTTCTCTTTCTCTCTCTCTTTCGGCACGATTTTTTTTTCATCGTGTAATATCACGATTAGTGGAAAGACGTTAAATGAATCTCACACACACACACACACACACACACACACACACACACACACACACACACACACACACACACAGAGAGAGAGAGAGAGAGAGAGAGAGAGAGAGAGAGAGAGAGAGAGAGAGAGAGAGAGAGAGAGAGAGAAGTAACGTCGATTTGA
>JADBJO010033563.1:0-14442 GCA_016801955.1 Conus betulinus
TGTTGAAGAGGGACATTCCATGATAGTTATTGCAGCCGGTGCGGTCCCCCCTTTGTTCTTGTATATTGTGATGATCTTGCATCGCGTATATCCTGGGGTATCATCCCTTCCTCCCAACACTGCAGCAGAAGATCATGGACTGACTAAGGAGAGAACTCTCCTTGCCGGCTTTGATGAGTTTCTGGTGGAATGCCATCACAGCCCAAAGCTCTACCCTGGTTAGCGAGTCGATGGCCTTGCTGAGTTTCCTCAATGGTGAGTGGGGCGTCGAGCTCCTCCTATGGTGGGCATGGGGGTGGTGTTCTTGATGGCTGTGGGGGGGTGACTGAGTTCTCCCTGGAGTACAGCTCCTGGTAGTGCTCAGCCCATCTCTCCATCTGTTTGCTGCGGTTGGAGATGACCTCCCCCAACGTAGATTTAAGACGAGCAATCTTGATGGCACTAGGGCCAAACGCTTTCTTCATGCCTCCGTACATAGCGCGGACGTTGCCGCTGTCGGCAGAGATCTGGATACCCTGGCACAGGTTGAGCTGTACTCTTTTGGCACATTTACGGGTGATCTGCTGGGTGTTAGCATCTTCTTTGAGGGCTGTCTCTACGGCCTTGTCAATGGCTCTGATGAAGCGTTCGCGTAGTTCGGGCGATCACGTCATTGCTGTGTTTGATTCCAGAATGTACCTGCTGCTTGGAGTGGTGGAATCGCTTGAGTTGAAGACACGCCTTGCTGCTGACCAGGGCGTGGTCAGTGTAGCAGTCAGCACTGTGGTAGCTACGGGTGACGAGCACATGGTTGAGCAAGGGTCTTTGGGTAATCACGAAGTCCAGCTGATGCCAGAGACGGAACCTTAGGTGCCTCCAGTACACTCTGTGGTGTGGTTTGGTGGGCATGTAAGTGTTTGTGATACAGAGGTATGCAAGGAACAAAGCGCTGTTTATTTGCGTTGCAGTTGAGCCTGAAGCTGTGGTCTGCATCAGTCCGGTCTTTTTCTGGGGTAGCATTCTGCTTAAAACCGAAAAGGCAGAGGAGTCAAGTTACCACTTTTCCCACGGTCACTGAGGAGAAACAATCAGGTTTCGAAATACTGGAATCTGACCAGAAGTTATATGTTAGTATTTTTCCTCCCCTTTGGAGATTGTCTCCCTTTTGGAGACTATAAGCTTGCTGAGGGCTCATTTTGAGAAGCATTTATTATTCCCCATTCACTCACTCAAGCACATGCTGTTAGTTAGGCAGAATTGTCTACCACTGCAGACATGAATGCTTATCTCCCCTTATTAATTCTTCATTCTAAGACATAAGAGCAAGCTTGGTTTTATAACTGATATATATAAAATGTAGCTTGTTTTGCTCTTTCATGATTTTCTTTGTTTCTTAGGTGGCACCTTTGTTGTTTTTTTTTTTTGAAAACTCAACAAACATACTACGGTATTGCACACCAGCTTTTTCTGGGATAGCATTCTTCATATTATATATATATATATATATATATATATATATATATATATATATATATATATATATATATATATGTTGTTTGTCAGTAGATTGTTAAAAGTTTCCGATTTACATCCCTGTGTTAGATGTTGTTATATGCTGTATATGACTGTTTTGATGTTATTTCATTTGTGGTGTTTCAGGAGTGAAGGAAGTCATGATGTCAGCACTGGGAACAATGCTGCTGATCCTGCTTCTGATGCCTCTGGCAGCCTTTGATGGTGGTAAGGTGGTACACTTCTGTGGGTTTTTTTCGTTTGTCTGCCTGCCTGTGTGCCTACTAGCATTTCTGTATGTATGTCGTCCTCTTCTTTTTCTTTGTTACATGGTTGAGTGTGTATGAAGAGCTAGGGCGAGTAGGATGTACACGAAAGACAGACATCAAACTGACATAGAGACAGAAGGAGTCGCTAGCTGTCTGCGTGTTCTGTATACAGAACAGTCTCAAAGCTACAGGTTCAGCCAGCTATTCTTTTGTTGATTGTGGGAGCCATTCCATTCAGTAAGAAACCTAAACCCACGCAAGACACACCATTAAAAATGAACGAGTAAAACCAATTAGAATTTTGCTGAGGAAAGCCCAGACCCAGTACCAGGCATTAGGTCTACCGGATTGTCCGAATGATTGTGTCCTAGTTCTGAGAATGGATAGATGACACACACCCAGTGATTGTGTCCTGGTTCACGAAATGGACAGATGACACACACACCCAGTGATTGTGTCCTAGTTCATAGAATGGACAGATGACACACACCCAGTGATTGTGTTCTAGTTTTCAGAGAACGGACAGATGACACACACCCAGTGATTGTGTCCTGGTTCACAGAGTGGACAGATGACACACACCCAGTGATTGTGTCCTAGTTCAGAGAACGGACAGATGACACACACCCGGTGATTGTGTCCTAGTTCACAGAGTGGACAGATGACACACACCCAGTGATTGTGTCCTGGTTCACAGAACGGACAGATGACACACACCCAGTGATTGTGTCCTAGTTCACAGAACGGACAGATGACACCACCCAGTGATTGTGTCCTAGTTCACAGAATGCACAGACGAAACACACCCAGTGAATCATCGAATCGATTGGCTGAAACAAACCATGTGATTCTGTCCTAGTTCACGTAGTGACAGCTGAAACAGCCCAGTGATATTGTCCTAGTTTACCTAAATCTGATCTGAAGTAAACCCAATGATTCTGTCGTAGTTCAGAAGAAAGCTCAAATATACCCCATGGTTCTGTCCTAGTTTACAGACTAAACTCACATCTGAAAATGAACCCAATGATTCTGTCCTAGTTCATAGAAACGAAAGCTCAAATATACCCCATGGTTCTGTCCTAGTTTTACTAAACTCACATCTGAAATAAACCCAGTGGTTCTGTCCTGGTTCATAGAAACGAAAGCTCAAATATACCCCCATGGTTCTGTCCTAGTTTACTAAACTCACATCTGAAATAAACCCATGTGTTTCTGTCGTAGTTCATAGAAACGAAAGCTCAAATATACCCCATGGTTCTGTCCTAGTTTACAAACTTGACAGCAGAATAAGCCCATGAGTCTGTCCTAGTTCACTGAATCGCTTAGCTAAAACCACCTCTGATTCTGTACCAGCTCACTAAATTGTTAGCTGAAACAATCTCTGTGATTCTGTCCTCGTTCACAGAATTGACAGATGAAACAAATCACGAAATTATGTCCTAGTCTACGGAATTCAAAGAACTGACAGCTGAAACAAATCCAGTGACCCTGTCCTAGTTCACAGAATTGATAGAGGAAACAACCTTTTTCAATTGATGAACTAAACTCAGCTCTGCAAACCTGCAGTATGTAACATTATACAGAACATTAATCGTCAGCCTTACTGTCGGAAGGCTCTGATCATTCCCGTTTCTCAGGCAGGAAAAGACCTTACCAACCCTTCAAACTATCACCTTACCAACCCTTCAAACTATCACCTTACCAACCCTTCAAACTATCATCCAATAACTCTGACCGGCTGCCTCTGCAAGCTAATGGAAAAGATGGTCACTCCCTTCCGGTGTGGAAGCTGGAAACCGATGGCCTTTTGGCCAATGAACAGTGCAGGTTACGGAAGTACCATTCGACCGTCGACCGTTTAGTCCATTTGGAAACCACCATCCACAACGCCTTCATTAATGAACAACATGTGGTAGCTATCTTATCTGATCTGGAAAGAGCGTATGATACAACTTTGGAATCTGGTATTCTTATGGATCTTGATAGACTTGGTTTTCGTGGGCATCTGCCTTTATTTATTCTAAACTTTCTGGCTGAACGGCAGTTCCAAATCCGTATTGGCACCTTGCTGTCTGACATCCATGAGCAGGAGTTGGGTGCACATCAAGGGAGCATTCTTTTTCCTGCTCTCTTAAGTATTCAAAAATTAACGACTTTATCAATTCAGTAAACGAGGGTCCGAGTCATGTCTGTTTGCTGATGACTTCGCACTGTGCGCAGTTGGAGCCTGTCACGACCGGCCCCTGGAGGTCGGCCCTGACAGGATCGGTCTAAAAGGGAGCGAAGGGAGTGACTGACCTCACACGCTCCGCAAGAGATCACACAGAAAGATTACAATACAACACACCATTGATTCACACCAACATACACATAGTCACAAATAAGCATTTCAACACACACAACATACATAGTCACAAATAAGCATTTCAACACAAACATTCGTTTGTTCCTTCCTGTTGTCCCCCACCCTTACCTCCCCAAAGTTCACTGGGAGTATCATGTCCAATCGGGTGTACCAAACCAGATCTGTTCTGAATAGTCTTTCCATTGCTGGCACCCGCAGCACACACCCACACCACTTCCCCAATAGCACGACACAGAGTTAGCCTATTAGCTGTCACACACGGCCTGCATGAAGTCTGAAAACGCAGTGTGGAACACATCCCGTCGGACGAGGAGGTAGTCGTCACAGGTCCCGGACAGGGGTAGAACCATCCGGTGAAGAACGTGTGCTCACACTGCGGCCTCAAGGACGTCAGCCCCGGGTACAGCCAGCGGGAGGAGAAAAGAGAAGGAAAGGAACAGGAAAGGGGTACTAGAACCCCCGCAGTCAGTATGGTATGAAATATGCTGCTAAATCCTAACAGCCACCCGCATGAAGGGCGAGGGGCGGTGTTTGCTGAATACATTAGTAGCACCAGCTCAACACGGACCTGAGGGTAAAACAGTAAACAAAACAAATGAGGAATGTTCGCTAAAGGATCTCGCACACGAGGCAGGCAAGAAATGACATCGAATTAACAGTTTGAAGACAGGAATAGCAACTTATATCTCCATCCCTCCTTCACTCACGTTTCAATGACCATAACACATTTTCCTTTCTTAAGATTTGAACTTAAAGAGTACAGCAATCATTGCTTTACAATTGCCACCACATTTACAAATAATCATAATTTAATGGCACGATTTACCCCCACATCTATAATAACACTTCAAAATAATCACACAATTCTCAAACCACACACCCAAACGTCTAATCGTGCGTACGCACGCTCGCAAACACAAAACACTCGTTCCCCTTGCATACACAAGCAGACGGTGGGCGAAGAATATAAGACTGGCGATTGTGACTGGGCGGACGAGTGAGACCAAGCAAGTCCCAACCCTAAATCACCAGGTTCTCCCCTATCCCCACCGACTACCGCATCAACAGATGAATTGAAAGGAGAGAGAATTTTGGATGTTAATTTTGAATGGCCAGGTTAAAGATCGAATTAACCAGGAAAAGTGGTCTCAAACAATATTTCTTTTATAATTTTGAAAACAAAAAACAAAAAAAAAAAAAATTGCGCAAAAGAGAAGAATTCGCCGGCTAAAAAAAAAACAAAAAAAAAAAAAAAAAAAAAAAAACCACGAAACACAACTGATGCTTACCAGCTACCCGTGGGTGACCCAACGAAAGTGGCGGGTCAAGCGACTCTCTGCCCTCTGTCCAGTCGAGAGAACCAGCCGAGCAGATGCAGAAACGCTGACATCCCTCCCCTACAGGCCGACTGCAGGAATGAAGATACTGACTGTACCTTCGGCGATATGGTCGAGAACCAGAACTGGAGCGGGCGCTCCCAGGGACGTCTTCCGTACAAAGTGAAGAGAAAACCTTCCTAACCGTTGGCAGCAAACATGCCACCATACGTCACAGAGTGAGAATACCTCAAGCTAAGGGGGATGCTGCACGTGTGGCAGGTAAAAAGAAGGTGAGAGGCCGATCGAGACAGCCAGTTCAAGAGAAAGGCACCAGCCACAACGTGAACCTGCAGAGTGAATTGCACTGACAGTGAAATAGAGAGAGAGAGAGAGAGAGAGAGAGAGAGAGAGAGAGAGAGAGAGAGAGAGTAAACCTAACCTGAGCTGAACGACATTAAGGCGCAAACACACTACAAGCCACATTAAGGGATTGATACACGACAACAACAACAACAAAAATAAATAAGTAAATAATATTACACCCCAAAATGGACCAACGTCGCAGGCCTCGTGACAGAACCTCTTGGGCCAGCGTACAGCGTCGACTCCAACTTTGTGTGGAGAAGATTCGACAGGGGGCCGAAGAAAAGGGTTTACCTTTTCAAGCACCAAAACACATCATATCCCTTTTCACAATTTTCGTTAGCTGATCCTGAAAGTCGTCTGGACAAGTCCACCATTCCAGCTGCGAAAGAAGCAAAATTTCGGTTTTTTTAAAAATCAAAACCTGAACTTAAAAAGTCACATCCAGCACTTAAAAACTATTTGTCAGAAAGCCCTGAATATTCTAGGAGTTGTGGCACACACGGATTGGGGCGCTCATAAAAAAAACTCTTCTCCATCTTTACAGGGTTCTGATCTGCTCCAAAGTGGACTTGGGGTGCGTAGTCTACGGTTTGGCTAGACCTTCCTACCTGAACAGCCCTGATCCCATCCAGCAGAAAGAAACTCGTGGACAGCGTGCAGCAGCAGAGTCCTCAGAAGAGAAGCCCCCTTCAAGCAAGTGTTTCGGCCCTTATCTCCTGACACTCTAGGGGGGTTGGGCCACACCCGGTTCATGACTCCGGATGTGTCCCTCTGCTGCCCCCTTTTTTTTCCCATCTTGGGACGAGTCATGGCTGAGATTCGAACACATGCCCCTCTGGACATGCTCATTTTCCACTTAATGACTCGCGCACTAACCACTGAGCCACTGGGAGCACCTGATAATTGTAGGAAAGTTAAGCCTTATGAAGTTCACTTTTGTTCCTCCTTGACCAGTCCAGCTTGAACCCTCTCTGCTGCTGCTTCTACCATTGCTTTCAGGGCTCTTTTTTTTTTCCCTCCCTGCAACTGAGAGCTGTTTCATGAGGCTGTATGCAGACGTTCCTACAAACCCCGTAGCTCCAATTTCTGCAGTGAGGACTTTGACCTGATAGCCTTCTCTCCTCAGGTTGTTTGCCAAATCAGCATACTTTTCAGTCTTGTAGATTTGAGATGCCTCCATTCTGTTCTCATATGGCACCGTGAGCTCGATCATGATTGGTTGACTGAGAGTGGACTACTATGTCTGGTCTCATGCCACTCTTGCTGATGATCTCTGGGTGACTCTTCCATTCTGGGAGGTCTGCAGTGCACTCCCAGTCATCTGCCCCGTCCAGCAGACTCTGCCTGCATGTTCCGAGTGGCGCTGTTGTTCTTGGCCATGATTCGCTGCCTCCTGCCGTGAAGAATGTTGCGGGTGCTCTTGGAGTCCTGATTTTCCCCTTTTGTGGTGTTGGTACTAGCCCAGACTACTTGTACAATCTCTTTGAGCACTCGGTTGCACTTGGTCCATCATCAAGGGCTTTGTTTCGTAGTCTAGGGCTTGGCTAGACCTTCCTGCCTGAAAAGCCTCGATCCCATCCCTCATCAAGGGCTTTGATTCTGTTTGGGTGCATTCCACATCACCCCTGTTTCTAGCCTGTATGCTGAGGCAGTAGAGCCATCCCTCTCAAACCGTCAGCTAAAAGTTGCTTGACCTACTGTTTGGATCTATGCTCTGAACTCCAAAACCCTACGTACGACCGTGTTTTTGACCCTACTTTCAAAAGAAGTTCAATGATCACACCAGTTCCATCTCAACCCTGAAATTCGTATTTTCCCCCCATTTGAACAATGCAGATATAGATCTTGGAGTGGTGTGTGATTTATCCAAGTTTCCTGATGACCCACCATGGACTTACTTTACTCCAAGAACCAGAACCAAGGGCTCTGTGGGCAGGGAAGATCAGACTTCAAAGCATGCTGGAGGACTCAGGAGACAAAGTTTTTGCCAAAGCAATCCAAGCCCCAGCTGAAGAACATGCAGAAAATGGAAAGTTCAAGAGGCGATGCCTTCTGCAAAAGAAAGTCTCAAGATCAGAGAAATAACAGGGCACACACAGACCAACAGACAAGGACTGGGGGTGACCAAAACTGAATGGTGGTCAAAGGCTAAAGGAAAAGTCAAAAGAGACATGATGATGATTCTGGAGATGAGAAAAGAAGAAGACCAAAAAAAAAGACTCCAAAAAGCAGTCCAGCAGAGCCAGCAAGGGCAATGGACAACGTGGGAGAATGCACTCCAAAGAACCCTCAACTGAATGACATTTGGCATATGGCCCCTCTCAGGATCCTCTTCATTCTCAGATCTGCATATGATCTTCTGCCCTCAAATGCAAACCTGGTGAAGTGGGGGAAAAACAGACGATCCTTCATGCCCCCTCTGCCATGCCAAAAAACAAACAGTGGAGCATGTCCCAAGCTCCTGTAAAGTAGCCCTGGCTCAAGGAAGGTACACATGGAGGCACAACCAAGTGCTCAAAGAGATTCTTTCTACTCCAGAGATCCGGTTTGATTTAGCCGTAAAGATTCCAAGAGCTTCTTGGTGTACAAGCTTTTTTTTGCCAAAATACATTCCAAGTTTCCATCCTTCCAAAGAATTTTCACCGACTGTTTCAAATCTTAAGAGGGGTTTGCCTCTGCTGTGTATTGCGCAACAGTTCCTCCTCGGAGATGTTCTAAACACATTCCTACTGACAGCTCCATCTACACTGCTGAGCTGACTGCTTTGGTCCTGGCTGTTGAAATGGTTACTAAATCCAAACATACAGATTTCCTCATTTTGCCGGACTCCCTTTCTGCATTGCAGGCAATTGCCGGCCGTGACCTCAAGCACCATCAACTGCTGAAGTTATTTGAACCGTACACCTCTCCCTGAATCAGATGGACATAACATAGTTTTTTGCTTGGGCTTTCAGCCATGTGGGCATTCGAGTGTGTGTGTTAATGCATTTGCCAAGAGAGTGCCAAGTGTGCTGTCCTAGCTCACAGACTTGACAACTGAAACAAATCCTGTGATTATACCCTAGTACACAAAATTGACAGCTGAAACAAAGTAATTGCTTTTGTCCTAGTTCACAGACTCGACAGCTGAAGCATGTCATTCTGTCCCAGATCACGAAATTGGCCGATGAAATAATCCCTGTGATTGTGTCTTTGTTCAGTGAATTGACAGCTGAAACAAATCCTGTGATCATACCCTAGCACACAAAACTGACAGCTGAATCAAACTCTGTCCTTTTGTCCTCGCTTACAATATTTACAGCTGAAACAGACCCCGTGATTTTGTCCTAGTTGATTGAATTGACAGCTGACACAAATTAATTGATTCTGTCCTTGTCCATAGAATTGACAGCTGAAACAAACTCATTGATGGTGTCCTTGGTCATGGAATTGACAGCTGAAACAAACTCATTGATTCTGTCCTTGTCCATAGAATTGACAGCTGAAACAAATTCATTGATTGTGTCCTTGGTCATTGAATTGACAGCTGAAACAAACTCATTGATTGTGTCCTTGGTCATGGAATTGACAGCTGAAACAAATTCATTGATTGTGTTCGTTGTCATGGAATTGACAGCTGAAACAAACTCATTGATTGGTGTCCTTGGTCATGGAATTGACAGCTGAAACAAAAACTCATTGATGGTGTCCTTGGTCATTGAATTGACAGCTGAAACAAACTCATTGATGTGTCCTTGGTCATGGATTGACAGCTGAAACTCATTGATTGTGTCCTTGGTCATGGAATTGAGCTGAAGCGTAAGCATTGTCTGTGATTGATTGTGATTCTGTCCATGTTCATAGAATCGACAACGGAATCAAAATATGTGATCCTGCCGTAGTTCGATTTTTTTTTCTGTATCAATATCTTTACGAGTGTGAATCTATGTATGCGTTTTGTCTAGCCCATGCATTGTATGCAGATTTGTGTGATCATCATTTACTCTAAGCTCATGTTAATTGTATTTTTGTTTATCAATTACATAATTTTTCATTGGCAAGGACTGGATAAAAAGTCTGTGCCTAAAATCTAAATTATTGACTGAATGACTTTTTTTTGAGTTCTCAGTTTGATTTTTTTTCCTCTATGCACTGTATATATACACACCAGTGTGCACACATGTTATGAAATGTTGCCATGACTTCACACTGTCAAAGGCTGTGTGCTGGTTTCCTGCAGATGGACCAACAATCCGCGGGCACAGCAGCAACAAGTTGTGGAGAAGTATTAACAGACGCGAGTAAGTCCATCACACTTCCACTCCATGTACAAAGATCTCTCTCTCTCTCTCTCTCTCTCTCTCTCTCTCTCTCTCTCTCTCCTCTCTATATATATATATATATATATATATATATATATATATATATATATATATATATATATGTGTGTGTGTGTGTGTGTGTGTGTGTGGGTGTGTAACCATATAACCATTATTTCTCAAATTGAGATAATAAAGTTGACTTGACTTGACTTGATGATAACTATACATGTAACTATAACTACATACATGTGTAACTATGTAACTGTATACACACACGCATCTATCTATCTATCTATCTATCTATCTATATATATATATATATATATATACACTATATATGGGGGGGTGCTGTTGGATTCTTTTTCGAACCCTTGAGGGTCAGAACACCACAGTATTATGGACTGTGGTGTGTCTATTTGACGCCAAGAGCACAGACACAATCAGCCGTGTCTCCCTGATGAGTCCGATCCAGCGGACGAAAGGCCTCGAAGCAGGCGATACATATAAATCTGCCTTCGAGAGAGATTGCGATGGTTTCCTCTCATGCAGCTAGGAAGGATTTACATATTTATGATATACATTTTCCCTTTTACTCCATCTTCAATTTTTTTTTCTCAATTTGAAATCTTTGCCAAGTCATTACTATAATGATGGAAGAATTGTTAACCTGCACTGTTTTTTCCCCCACTACTTAATTTTTCAGCATTATATTGTTTGGTCAATCAGTGGGTGACTGCATCTTTTAACGAGGGATCCAAGTAAAGGTTGTTCTGCACAGTTCTTAGCCGCTGACAATGCTTGGGTTATTGAATAGCAGAACTGACCACTCACACTGTTCCATATGTTTTGATCTCCCTTGCATCCTTAAATGGATCCTCAAGCACATGCTCAAAAATTGTCCCCTACATTGTATACTGTTTGCATAGTGTTTTTAGTTTTCAGCAACTTTTTTCCCTCTCCACACTTCTGTTTTGTTTTATTCTACTACTTTTCGCTGGCTGCTTTGGGGGTGCTGTTGGATTCTTCGAAACCCTTGGGGGTCAGAACACCACAGTATTATGGACTGTGGTGTGTCTCTATTTGACGCCAAGAGCACAGACACAATCAGCCGTGTCTCCGTGATGACTCCGATCCAGCGGAGGAAAGGCCTCGGAGTAAGCGATATATATTGATCTGCCTTCGAGAGAGATTGCGATGGTTTCCTCATGCAGCTAGGAAGGGTTTACATATTTATAATATACATTTTCCCTTTTACTCCATCTTCAATTTTTTTTCTTCTTCTCAATTTTGAAATCTTTGCCAAGTCATTACTATAATGATGGAAGAATTGCTAACCTGCACTTGGTTTCCCCCACTACTTAATTTTTCAGCATTTATATATATATATATATATATATATATATATGATCTTGAAGAAGTCTTGTTCTTACGTTCACGCACACACACACACACACGCGCGCGCGCGTTCGTGCAAGCGTAATCTTGGCCCAGATGCTTTCTAATTTCTAGTCAGGGACGGGGGTAAGCATCGAAATCTGCCCAGTTAAAATGCATAGCTTCAAAACAGACCTACATGTGCACCATGCCCCTTTCCCTGAGGAGTCCTTGGGGCACTACACTACCTACGTGTGCACCATGCCCCTGTCTTTGAGGAAGTCCTTGGGGCACTGTACTACCTACGTGTGCACATGCATGCTCCTGTCTCTGAGGGAGTCCCTGGGGCACTGCACTACCTACATTTCCATCATGCCCACTTCCCCTGAGGAGTCCTTGGGGCACTGTACTACCTGCATGTGTGCACCATGCCCCTTTCCCTGAGGAGTCCTTGGGGCACTGTACTACCTGCATGTGCACCATGCCCCTTTCCCTGAGGAGTCCTTGGGGCACTGTACTACCTGCATGTGCACCATGCCCCTGTCCCTGAGGAGTCCTTGGGGCACTGTACTACCTACATGTGCACCATGCCCCTTTCCCTGAGGAGTCCTTGGGGCACTGTACTACCTGCATGTGCACCATGCCCCTTT
The DNA here is from genome assembly GCA_016801955.1 of Conus betulinus. Classification (NCBI taxonomy): domain Eukaryota; kingdom Metazoa; phylum Mollusca; class Gastropoda; order Neogastropoda; family Conidae; genus Conus; species Conus betulinus. The sequence continues at coordinate 12,136 of JADBJO010033563.1, forward strand.
CCCTGAGGAGTCCTTGGGGCACTGCTACTACCTGCATGCCCCTTTTCCCTGCACCATGCCCCTTTCCCTGAGGAGTCCTTGGGGCACTGTACTACCTGCATGTGCACCATGCCCCTTTCCCTGAGGAGTCCTTGGGGCACTGTACTACCTACATGTGCACCATGCCCCTTTTCCCTGAGGAGTCCTTGAGGCACTGCACTACCTGCATGTGCACCATGCCCCTTTCCCTGAGGAGTCCTTGGGGCACTGTACTACCTGCATGTGCACCATGCCCCTTTTCCTGAGGAGTCCCTTGGGGCGCTGTACTGAAGAAAATAAACCAGGTTTCGCGAGTTTGTTGGTTGCGTGCCAAAGCTTTCGTATCTAAAGATATTTTCCCTCTCCATTCTGCGATGTTGTCAATCCATTTTTCTCTGTCTTTCCTTCCGTCACCCCCTGTCAACAGATGTTTGCATGGTTGTTTTTAGCAAAAATCATCTGAATGTTGTCAGTCCATTTTTTTTTTCTGTCTTTCCCTGCGTCTCCTTGCGTCAACAGTTGTGTGGAAGATTGTTTTAGCATACACTCAATCATAAACACAGCATGGTTACTTCATACGCACGCGTCTACTCCATTCATCCAGAGGGGAGACTGAGGAAACAAGAATTCATTTCTGTGCTCCCTTTACCAAACACAACAAAAAAATTCGCAATACATTCATCACACACACATAAATAATTTTTTTTCCATATCAATTTCACGTTCAGTTATTACTCAAACCCCCTGTCCTCTTTCTTTTCAAAATCAACATACAGATATTACATTTCTCGTTAGAGGCTGTTAGCAGGATCCAATGGTTGGCCGCTGAGTTTTCTGGAAAGAAAGCCCAAGTCCTAACGTTAGCTTTGGAACGTATAAGTTTGAATTATTTTTATAAAACATTATACAACAAGATATAATAATACATCATATTCACGAATTTGTAGTACTCTGTTTCGAACACACCCCTACCTACATTTAGAGATACAAAGTGAATTTTTTTTTTTTACAAAAACATTAATCTCAAAAAATGATTTGTATTATTATAATTCTCTAAACCAATTGCGTGTGTTCACAACATCCTTCTCATTACACGATCTCTCTCTCTCTCTCTCTCTCTCTCTCTCTCTCTCTCTCTCTCTCTCTCTCTCTCCTTAAATAAATTGCATCGATCATTTACACTTATTCATGAATAACTTTTCCTTTCTCTTTATGTCTTTATCATTCGCCAACTTCTCTTCCTCCTTCTCCCGTTGTATTCTTTCTCCTCCCCACCACCCCTTCCCCTCCCGCCCATCCTCCCCCCCCCCCCCTCCTCATCATGACCTCATATCTATCTTTTGCGTTAATGCTCTTATTTTGCCTTTTTCTGTTGCGCACCATAGCACCACCTACCTCCCTATTCTTCACCCAAATGTTTTAATGTATGCCCTGTTTGTACATTTACTCATTTACTCTCCATTGCACCCCCCCCCCCCCGTTTTTTTTTTTTTAAATATAGGTATGTGTGTGGTGGTGTGTGGTTGTGTGCGTGCGTATTGGCGTGTGTATGTGTGTGTGCCTGTGTGTTCGTGCGCGCGCAAGTGCGTACTTGTATGTATGTGTGTGTATGTGGTTTGTGTGTGTGTGGTGTGGTGTGTGTGGTGTGTGTGTGTGTGGGGGGGGGGGGGGGGGGGGGTTGTGTGTGTGTGGTTGTGCCCACACTCAAGAGTTTTTGTTGTTGTTGTTGTTGTTGTTTTTCAGGGGGGGGGGGGGGGGGGGGGGGGGCGGGGGGGGGGGGGGGGGCGGCGAGCCCTGCAGCTCCTAGCTGCGTCCTGGCTAGGTGTTTTTTTTCTCGGGGCTCTCCGTTTTCCCTCTCACCTCCCCCTTGGTGCTTGGGTAGGGCAACCTATCCTAGGGTCAGACTTGGGTTGGGTGCTTTAGGCGGCTGACCCCTTCTCTCTCTCTCTCCCCCCCCCCCCCCGCCCCGTCCCCTTGTCATTTACAATGCTTTTTGGTGCATATTGTATTTCATCTACTGTGTTTTCTCTTGTTCATTTCTTTCCTATGCAACACACCCACTACACACAATCACACCCTCCCCCCCCCCCTCACTCTCCTTCCCCTCTCCCTGTCCTCTTCTCTCTCTCACTCTCCACTCTTCCTCTACTTTCATTCTCTCTCTCTCTCTCTCTCTCTCTCTCTTTCTCCTCTCTCTCTCTCTCTCTCCCTCTCTCCTCCCTCGCATCTCTCCTCCTCCTCGCTTCACTCTACCCTCTTTCCTCATGCCATCTTCCTCGAACACTACTC
>JADBJO010033564.1:0-10000 GCA_016801955.1 Conus betulinus
TCCCGCAATGCAATCTGTTGACACTAAAAACGTGCTTCATTTTCAGTGCAGGTAAACTCGTTCAGTTCTGCGTTACAACCAGCCACGCAAGTTTTATCGCGGCTGGTATATGTTAGGATAACCATCAATCATCATCAATCATCATCAATCATCAATCAACTCAATCAATCATCAATCTATCGATCTATCTATTCTTATCTATCCATGTACGATCTAGCTATCTTCTATCCTATCTTTTTCTCTAATCTATATCTATCTATCTATCGACTATCTATCTATCTATCTATCTATCTTCTATCCCTCTGTTATCTTACCCATCTACCTACCTACCTACCTACCACCTACCTGCCTCTCCTTACTTTGTTGTGTGTGTGTTGGTGTTGTGTGTTTGTGCGTGCGTGCGTGCGTCGTGCGTGCGTGCGTGCGCGTGCTTGCTGTTGCGTGGTTGTGTGTCTGTGTGTGGGTGTGTGTGGGTGTGTGGTGTGTGTGTGTGTGTGCGTGCGTGCATTCGGGCCGTGCGTTGGCATACGTCCCTGCTTGCTGCGTGTCTAAAATACAATGAATTTCCCCAATATGCAAAAGACGAATCTCTGCATAGAGAAAATATCCAACTGTTTCTTTCAGTAATCAAATAATCTGATGTGTCGATCCTGACATATAGGACATTTTTTTGGAGCCTGAAAAAAAAAGTGACTATATTCAACGTTGTGAAAAACCTTTTCTGGAATATGTGATTAACGTTGTCGACACAGGCATAAGCTAAGCAGATACCGGGTGCTTTTAGCGATACTGGCGTGTACCATAACAGGGCGTTGCATAACTGTCACAAAACTTGGTTTTTGTTTGTTTGGTTTTTTTGTGGCTACCTGTGGAAGATTTTGTCAGCAGATCATTTGAAAGGCAAGCAATATACACAGTGTTTCTCTTTTGCCAGGTTTGAGATGCAATGAAAATGAACAATATCAACATCATGTTACTAGTGTATAAAAGATTATCGTGCAGGTCTTCTAGTGTATCAGGCTATTATTTCGATGTCGATTCATGTTACCGATGCTAATTTACAGAAATTGTCTCTCTCTCCCTCTCTCTCTCCCTCTCTCTTCACTCCGCTCCTCTCTCTCTCTCTCGCTCTCCCTCTTTCTCTCTTTCTGTGGAGCTGCGCTAACCTGCACGTGTCAACACGTAGAGAGAGAGAGAGAGAGAGAGAGAAGATAGAGAGAGAGAGAGAGATAGAGAGAGGAGAGAGAAGAGAAGATAGAGTTTTAAGTAAGTGCGCCATGCACGCGCCCTGCAATATGCTATTGATGTTGTTGGTGGGTGTTGGTATGGATGGTAGTGCGGGTCCGGCGGTGCGTAGTAGGAGTGATGGTTGGCGGTGGTGGGTGGTTGTGGTTGGTGGTGTTTATGGCGTGTGTTGGTGTTGTGGTGTGTTGTGTGTGTGTGATCGCTGTGTGTGTGGTGTGTGTGTGTGTGTTGTGCGTGTGTGTGGTGTGTTGTGGTGTGTGCTTTGGTGTGTGTGTCGTGTGTGTGTTGTGTGTGTTTTGTGTGTGTTTGTGCGTGCGTGCGTGCGTGCCGTGCGTTGCGTGCGTGTGTGTTGTGGGTGTGTGTTTGTGTGTGTGGTGTGTGAGAGAGGAATAGAGAGAGAGAAGAGATAAGAGAAGAGATGAGTGAATGAGTGAGTCAGGAGACGGAAGAGAAATCGAGAAAGAGTGGTGTGTCCCTGTTAGAGAGAGAGAGAGAGAAGAGAATAGAGAGAAGAGAAGATGAGAGAGAGAGAGAGGAGGTAGAAGAAAAGACAAAAAAAAAACGGGTGGCGGTACGGTTTTGAAGGAAACATCAAGACATTGATTTGGAAGAGATTTACAGCCCAAAGAAACTATGCAAATCTAGCTTGGTCACCTCGACTATACAGCCCACAAGTCGAATCCACATAAAAAAAGCTTAACAAGCAACTCGGAACCGACTTCATGTCATGTTCGCATCACAGATATTTTATTTATCGGAGAGGGTCAAAGCACCATTTTTGGAACACACACAGACACACACCAAGATACAACACCACACACACACACACACACACCACACACACACACCACACACCCACACACACACTAAACTAATCACGCACGCACACACACCACAACACACACAGCATGCTCTCGCATACACGCATGCACGCGCATGCACCGACGCACGCACGGTCTACTCTCATAACCATACATTGACCAACACACACTGCAAGGCGCAACACACACACGGCGCGCGCCGCATACACAACAGACAATAAGAGACATACGCAGACACTACATGATAACCCAGACATCGGCAACAGAAACGACCCACACACACCCACACACACACCACACAAACACAACACACAACACACCACACACACACACCACAGTCCACCCACCCCACAGACACCACACCCATACACAATAGAAACTTTGTTTTTTCTTCCCCAGTAAGTAATTCATTCCGAAATAAAAACCAAACAAGAGGTGAAAAAGTTGCTCATTACAATCATCAGAACTTGATCACTATACAAAAATGATACTACAATTAGTCATGTCTGAAACTTGTCATTGTATTTTACTTATCCATGCAAATTACCTCTTCTTAAAGTAAAGGATGCATAGATGTGAATCTTTTTGAAGCTCCGCAGAATGTCTCTACTATCAAAGAGTTAGGAAAAATGAGGTCCCAGTAGTTTTTTTTTAGACTCTATTTATTTTATTTTTTTGCATGCTCATTATGTGTAAGAGACATAATCGTCAAAACAAAACAAACAAAAACAAAACAAAAATAAAAAGTGAAAAATGGATACATCGATTTGGCTGTCAACCGCGCTTTACATACTCGTCCGTCGTCCTCTCAACCCTATTCCGCACACAAGTGTGGATTTTTCATTATTTTGCCATAGTTGCAGTCTCAATCCTAATCAGGACCCCCCGTTTGGCTGAGTTTTGGAGGACTTCATTAGATTTGCTTAACTTCTCTCTCTGGCCTAAACCAAGAATCCTGTCAACATTGACCTAAGAAATGGATCTATGTCGAAACTGGTGAGGGGACGATAACTCACTGAAGTTCAATCATTTTGAAATCCTACCAAGAAAGAAATCCCTACGAATGGTTAGTTTAAGGAAAGGAATCCCTATGCAAAGCAGCGACAGGAAGAAATCCTTACTGAAGTTAGCCAAAGGAAAGATTCTGTAGCAAAAATGGCAACGGTAAGAAATCCCTATTGAGATTGCCTAAAAAAAAATGTCCATCAAAATTCAACAAAGAAAGGAATACTAATCTTACGGAAATTATTTCCGGAATTGCCTAAAAATTGTTAACGAAATTATATCCAGTAAAATGCTCCCCCCCCCCCCCCCCCCCCCGCAAAAAAAATACACATAGTCAAGTAACAATAACCCACAGTGAGGGCAAAGAAAAACAATTTCCATCGTTGTGTGTGTGTGTTGTGTGTGTGTGTGTTGTGTGTGTGTGTGTGAGAGAGAGAGAGAGAGAGAGAGAGAGAGAGAGAGAGCGAGCGTGCGCATGTGTGTGTGTGTGTGTGTGTGTGTGTGTGTGTGTGTGTGTGTGTGTGTTTTGTGTGTGTGTGTGCGTGTGTGTGCGTGCGTGCGCATGAGAGCGTGTGTGTGTGTGTGTGTGTGTGTGTGTGTGTGTGTGTGTGTGTGTGTGTGTGTGTGTGTGTGTGTGTGTGTGTGTGCGTGCGCGCTCGTGCGCGCATGGTGTGTGTATTGGCACACATGGGATTAATCAGTGTTTGGGGGATGTTAAGATGATCATTTTGGCGTAATAATAAACTAAAAGCAGTGTAAGTTTTCGTACGTCTCATTTCTTTGAGAGAGAGAGAGAGAGAGAGAGAGAGAGAGAGAGAGAGAAGAGAGAGAGAAGAGAGAGAGAGAGAGACAGAGAGAGACAGACAGACAGACAGACAGAAAGACGGACACACACACAGGCAGACAGAGACAGACAGACAGACACACGCATCCTTAAAATAATACAACAGATAAACAGAACATACAAACAAACAAACAATCACAATGATAGAAATAGCAGCAATAAAAACCAACCAACCAAGTATCAGAAAAACACAGAAACACAGTGTTCAAATGAATGCACAAATAATATACAGACATACAGACGAAAAAGCAATTACAATGATAGAAATAGCAGCGTTAAACATCAACCAACCGACCAAACCAACCAACAGACAAACAAAGAAACGCAAACAGTGTTCAAAAAAACGCCTCGAGCAGAAGAGATAGTAGAAGTTATATGAAGTGGCAACAAAGAAATTAATCTAATCACCTTCGTCAACCAACCATCCAAACAATCCACCCGCTAACCCACCCACTGGCATACAGACTAATTCACCCGGACACCATCCCGACCAAACTAAACGACCGATATACACGCTTTTTTTTTTTCTTTAGTTATTGTTAGAATTTTAGATGTAGATATGATCAGTTGTCTACAGCTTTTATGACTATAAAAACCTTTAGAAAAATGGTTTAAATGAATTGTTTTTTTTTTTCTGTATGACATTAAAGCGCTTCGTTTTAGCAGCTTGAGGGAATTACTGAACCTGGAAAATTTCTAGGAGACGCCTTTTTTCTCTCCCGCAGCTTACGTACCGATCTTCTGCACATGACCTTTCGTAACTCGTTGATGTAAAAGACCCCTTTAGAAAACTGGAATGAACAGACCTGCTTTCTGACATTTAGGGAGAAAGCGTGCTCAGCAGGCTGAGGGGAAGGAGATGAAGGTGGAGGTGGAGGAGAAGGGCAGTGGAAGAAAGAGGAAGTGGCGAAGCAGCACCCCTACAGCCTACTACACGGCTGATCTGACCCTCTGTCCTGGGGAGAGGCACGTAATTGTGTCTATCCATGGACCCCTTGAAAACTCCTAAGAAAGAACTGCACTATTCGCTTTGTGAAAGAAAGAAAGAGGACAAGAGAAGATGTAGAAAGAAAAGGAAGGGACGAATAAAGAAAGAAAGAAAGAGAAAGAAGAACTAAGAAAAATTTGGACGATAGGTTCGATTGTATTGGGCTCTAGAAATAGGATGAAGACTCAGGAGGTGGAGAGGAAAGATGGAGAAGGATGAGAAGAAAGGTGAAAGAAGAAGAAGAAGAAGAAGAAGAAGAAGAAGAAGAAGAAGAAGAAGAATAATAAAAGAAGAAAGACAAGAAGAAGAAGAAGAAGAAGAAAGAAGAATAAGAAGAAGAAAGAGAAGAGGAAGAAGAAGAAGAAGAAAGAAGAAGAAGAAGAAGGGAGGAGGAGGAGGAGCAGCAGCAGCAGCAGCAGCAGCAGCAGAAGAAGAAAAGAAGAAGAAGAAGAAAAGAAACTGACGATGAAGAAGACAACTATGACAACGACGTCAAAGAAAATGTAGTAGAAGAGTTTTGCACTGTCACCAACTTTTTTTGATACTCTACCCTGGATATGAAAGGAATGAATGAGCTTGTATAGTGAATACCAATTAGCACAACAGCTTTTCGTCATTTCAAAGGTTTTGATTGTTCCACATTATTAACATAACCTGGTTTTGTGTTCCAGTTCATGGACAAAATCTTATAAATAAAACAAAGGCACAGTGGTAACGTTTTGCCAACAAAATAACAAAGCCGCACAACAACAAACATACGTTGTTTATGATTCCCAGCATGCACAACATAAAAATTTTGAACAACGAACCAGGAAAAACCCCCTCACCCCCCCCCCTCCACCCTCCAAAAAAGAGAGGCGTTTAGACCTTGAGTTTTACATTATGCATACATATCCACAAAGTATCTTTTGTTCAAGTTATCCATTGACACGTGGTCATAAAGACTAAAAAACTGCATCCAGACAAGCTAAAGACTGCATCCAGACATGATGCAAATAGTTTTTTCTTTTCCTTCAACATTATGGGCCCCAATCACGCAGTTACCCTGCAGTCCTGACATGGCCATATGGCCATCAGGGTTACAACCATTATGACGACCTATTTTCATGCGCATGACCAATTCACAGACCATCATTAAGCTGTGCTTACTCCCTGCCATTTAATCAGACAGACTTCACTGTCGTGGAGTCAGCCACTAGCTCCAAACAGGCTATTAACGAAATCAGCCCGCGGACGTGCGTGCGAAGATGACATGGCAGACCTGCAGAATAAAAAAAAAAAGTTCAGACCCACTCATTCTGGCTCGCTTGGAGTTTGAAGCCCCTTGACACACGCAGCGAGCCTGAGGGCGAGCGCTAAGTACTTGATTCTTGTGGCATACGCTCTCTAAGGGAAGCGAGGCGGTAAAGACGGGGTGTCTGCACAAAGACTGTTGCATGGGAGTGGATGATAGATGGGCAAGGACATGGACAGAAACAGCATCAGCACCACAAAAAGCCGGATCGCTCAGGGCCTGTTGATCAAGATAGATGAAGGAGGGCGTGGAGAGTGCCCGAGTCAGTTCTGACGTAAATCTTTGGGAATGTGACCTGCCACACAATGTATTGATCTGCTAACACTGATGGTCCGATGCGAATGCGTGTCCTCTGTCAGATGGGCTCTACCCTCCCTCCTTCATCCCATATGCTTGTGTGTAGTGGAGGAATAGGTCCATTCTCTCCTTCTCTCTCTCTTCTCTCTCTGTCTGTCTGTCTGTCTGTGTCTCTCTCTTTAAAGTCAAAAGTGGTATCCTAATGTATCGAATGAATCCCCTCACAGTTCCGTATCTAATCGTTTAACAAGAATGGAGGTATACCTCTGCAGACGGGGCTGAAAGCACATTCCGGAAAATGGTTAACCCAAGCCCTGTACCCAGCACTACAAACCACCTGAGGGGCAAGCTGCTTGCAGTACCTTTTCTCCCTCGACAGTCACTGATTAAAAGACATGAATGGGACAGTGGTGTGGGTGACCAATGCGCTGTTATATACAAGTTGTTAAAAGGCACTGCCCACCTCAAAACCACCCACCCACCTCCATTTTCTTACTCCTTTAGCCCCCTTCCTGTCGAAAGACAGCACACTGTCGAAAGTCATTTGACAATAACATTACAGTTTGAATACATAGATCGCAAACATAACTGCCTTTGACTGCAATTGATGCCCTAAGGTTCTCTTTACACAGTCTGATCTGTGGATGAAACCTCAAAATGAGGACCGCTTTGTGAACACATGGACTGAACAACCACCCCACCCGCCTCCCTCGGAAAACAAGGAAAACCACAAAAAAAAAAACAAAGATAACACAGCAATAAATAATGTGTATTGATGTTAAATGTATTTCCCCCATCACACAAAATAGGCCATCACCCATGGGTGAAAAAACAACAACACAAAGCATTAAAAACAAACCCACCAGACATAATCATGCTCAGATATCATCCCCAAAGACGGAATTGGTTACTGTATTAACGGGAATAAAAAATCGCGAAACTTTCTGGAATTAAAAGCAATCAAGCACCTGGCCCCATCCACTGGCAGAGAGACAAAATCAACCAAATGCCTTTCTGTCTGTCACACTAAACGACTGATGAGCACACTTTTTTTTTTATTTTTAGTTACTGCTAGAAATTTTGGGTGTATATTATATACATCTTTCAGTTTTGTTACAGCTTACTTACCAATTTCTGCACATGACTTTTCATGCTATTGATGAAAAGGGGCCGGAATAGCTCAGTGGTAGAGTGCTGGACTGGTAATCTTGGGGTTGCAGGTTCGAATCTCTGCCAGGCTGTTTTGGTACAGGGGGATTTTTCCCTCTGAGTTAACATTCGTTCTGACTCCATTTCCATACAGTCCTTCAAATGAGACTATAAACTGAGGTTCCGTGTGTGAACGCACGCATAACATCTTGCACAGATGTAAAATCCCATCACTAACTTTCGGAAGAGAAGGCCTGTTTGGCCATTGGTATGGATGACACGTTACACATAGCATGCACCACCATCCATGAAGTTGGAGTATGTCTGTCTTAATAGCAGATAAAAAAAAACGGTCATACACACAAAAACTCCACTCCCTATAGGGGTTGTCCGCAGGAGTATCAGCCTGCGTATGCAGAAGAAAGAAGAAGGTGTAAAGACCTTTAAAAAATTGGAATAGACCAGATCTGGGATGCTGACATTTAGGGAGAAAGCGTGCTCAGCAGGATGAGAGAGGGAGATGGGGTGAAGGTGGATCAGACTCTGTAAGGAAAAAGGAAGCAGCACAGCATCCCATACACAGGCGAACCCTCTGTCCTGGGGAGAGCACGTAATTGTGTATGTCCATGGGCCCCTTGGAACGTTCTAATCATGACCCTCTCTTGGTTTTTTTGAAAGAAAAGAAAGAGGAAAAGATGTAGAAAGAAAAGGAGGATATGAGCAAGAATAAAGAGAAGGAGAAGAAGACCAGGAAGAATTTGGATGATAGATGTGTGTGTGTGTGTGTGTGTGTGTGTGTGTGTGTGTGTGTGTGTGTGTGTGTGTGTGGGGGGGGGGGGGGGTGTTTGTGTGTGTGTGTGTGTGTGGTGGTGGTGGTGGGGCTATAGAAATAGGATGAGGAACTGGGAGGTGAAGAAGAAGAAAATGGAGGAGGATGAGAAGAATAAGAAGAAGGGTAATAGAGGAAGAAGAAATCGATGATGAAGAAGACAATTACGACAACGACAAAGAGAAGGCAGAAGAGATTTTTGTATTTGTCACAACATTTCTGACACTGTCTCTTGGAAGTGAAGGCAGTGAATGAGCTGGTACAGTGTATACTAACTAGCACAGCGGCTTTTCCTCATAAAGATTTTGATTGTCCCACACTAGCAATGTATCCTGTTTTTTGTACTAATGACTTCTGATCCACGTGTGTTCCATTTCATGGACGATTCTTATAAATGATACATAGGTACAATGGTAAACTTTGACCACAAATAAACAAAACCACAAACAACAACAAAATATGCTGTTTATGATTTAAGCATTCACAATTGAATAAAAATTTTGAACAACAAAAAAAAAAAATCCCCCCCCCCCCCCCCAAAAGGCAGTCTTGACCCTGAGCTTTACATCAAATATAAATCTACAAAATGGCTTTGTTCAAGTTATCCCTTGACACGTGATTATAAAGAACGTCATTATTTTTTTTTTTTTCAAAAGCTAGGACTGAATCCAGACGTAATGAAAATTGTTTCTTATTCTTTGCCATTTTTAGACTTCAGAGGAGTCTCACAGTTTGCCAGCAGCACCCTGATATGACCTGTATGGTCGGCAGGTTTACAACCATTATGACTTGACTTATTTCGTGTGCATGACCATTCAAAGACCGTCGTTAAGCGGCGTTTACTCCTACCATTTAATCAAGCAAACTTGGCTCTCTTGGAGTCAGCCATTAGTTTTCCAAACAGGTTCTTAACGAAATCAGCTGGCGGACTTGCGTGCGAAGACGTGCAAATCAAAACTGTTCCGACTCACTCATGCTTGCGTGCTTGAAGTTTTAAGCCCTTGACACACGCAGTGAGCCTGACGGCGAGCGCTAAGTACTTGATTCTTGTGGCATACGCTCTCTAAGGGAAGCTAGGTGGTAAAGACGGGGTGTCTGCACAAAGACTGTTGCATGGGAGTGGATGATAGATGGGCAAGGACATGGACAGAGCAGCATCAGCACCACAAAAAGCCGGATCGCTCAGGGCCTGTTGATCAAGACAGATGAGGGGCGTGGAGAGTGCCCAAGTCAGTCTGACGTAAATCTTTGGGAATGTGACCTGCCACACAATGGTATTGATCTGCTAACGCTGATGGTCGATGCGAATGCGTGTATTCCTCTGTCATATGGGCTCTACCCTCCCTCCTTCATCCCATCTGTTTGTCTGTAGTGGAGGGAATAGGTCCTGTCTCTCTCTCTCTCTCTCTCTCTCTTCTCTCTCTCCTCCTCTCTCTCATCATCTCTCTCTCTCTCTCTCTCTCTCAGTCAAAAGTGCTATCTGAATGTATGGGGTGATTCCCCTCAGTACCCAATCGGTTGACAAGAA
>JADBJO010033565.1:0-7500 GCA_016801955.1 Conus betulinus
TTCTCCCCTAGGTCCTGGTTTGGTGACTAACACGACACCTTATCGATCGTTTTGGTTGTGCGCTCTCAGCATCTAAGTCCTTGCAGGATCGAACCAAACAAAAGTAAGACTCCTCTCACAAGTGCGCTGAGGAAGTTTCAGTCGCTCGCTGAAAAACGGAAATACCGGTTTTGGATTGTAATAAATAAACATTGAATGATAAATCCACCCCATATGACGTGCCACCAAAATACAGCTGAAGTCCCAATCTCTCGGCCTTCTGAAAAAGTTGCGTTGACCGGATATCACCTGCGAGAACTGCCTAACCGGGTCAAACGCACCCGGGGTCTTTAAACGGTTGCGCAGGCTGAAGTCAGCAGTAAGATAACAGTTTTTCAACAAGCTCTCTGGACACACTACCTTCCGGTTCGCACAGTTTGCATATTGACCATTTTGATGGACGAGAAACGAAACGGTCCAATCACAATATCTCAAGCGACTTTTTTCATAGAATGATTCAAAACAGCCAAGGCAGTAAATTCTTTTAGGTCTTCACGTAATAGGCTTCCCTCAAGACCGTTATTCATTGAGTAGAACGCTGGTTCACAAATCAAAGATCACGAATTTCACGGGTGGAACACAAGATTTTTTCCCCTTCACTGAGGCCCCTAATTCATGATACTAGTTCGCAGAGTTCCGACGAGATAAGAACTTGAGCCTTGAAAGGGTGTTGTTTTTTGTGTTTGGTTTTTTTTTGTTTTTGTTTTTTGTTGTTGTTTTTTTTTTTCAAAGTAGGGAACGCGCCTGCCATACTGCCCCACTGGTTCCCGACTTGGGGTTTATGGATATTAGGCCTACTTGTGCTGGCAACCATTTTGAAAAGAATGCAAGATCCATTTCATCTTTTGTCTGAAAGTTCCCTTATAAATTTCCACAGAAACTGTATATTTTGGCTTCCTGATAACCCAACGTAATATTTACCATCGAGGATGGCAATTCCGGTCAAACACTTCACAACTGATTTAAAAATATATCCACAAGGGGTTCTCCACAAACTGGACTTTCATTATTGGAGACCCTTTTTTATTTTGTTCCTATCCTTCGACAAACGAAACCAAACAGTTCCCAGAAACCCATGCTGAACGATATGTGTTTGGCTGTTTGTTTTGTTTTTGTTTTGTGTTTTTGCTTGTTTTTCTCTACACACCAAGGTTCGTCAGTTTTTGAGAACCTCACCGATCTGGGAACGCAAACCAAAAGTTTGCACAGTTGAGAATGGAGACAAGATCGCTGGGACTAAGAACATAGATGAAGTAGGGTTGTGATCATAAAAAGTTCGTTCCTTTAAGAGCAGCCTTAGATGTTTATTTGTTTTCAATCAGTCAGTACTCTCCTTAATGCCCTCCAAGTTCAATGATTCACATGATCGATTGAATTTTCATCTACATCTCATGCAATACTAGGAGGGTAATACGGTCGTGCTATTGAGTGATGTACCTAAAGAAAATACATCTTCATAACTGTTACAGACAACTTTAATGATTATGGTGCTAGGCATTACTTTACAACACCCCTTGTTTTGGGAATGAATGCAAAATGACAGATTCTGAATGCATCAAATTATTGACACTAAACAATTAAATGTCTCTTTGTTGGTGTTCTGGTCCCTGGTGTGTACTTTTTCCTTAAAGAAAATGATTTTAGGCAGATGCCATGCGATGTATCCGAGTGAGGCTATTGCCGATTTTAAAGTGATGTAGACACACAAAATGATAGCACGACAAATTTGATGATCAACAAAACAGAGAACGGTTTGTATGGAGGAAATCTGACCTGCAGAATGTGAGGAAAATTATACTCCTATTGAATTTTAAATGTATAGTATAATTAAACAGCAAGATATTTGATGTCATCATTACAACCTAGATAATTTGTGCTATACAATTAAGAGAAAAGAGGACGCTTTTGATGCTTTGTGGCGATTATAAGGTGTCTAAGACTGTCCGAAGCAGGACTCAACCGTCTTCGCGCCCCCCCCCCCCCCTTCCCTAGCACAGCGGACAGAGCAAAAATACCAAATGATTTCGACATTCCCATGCACCTCCACCAAGAGACAAATAAATCACGTTTATCACAAAGTTTATAGCGATAGCAACGATCAAACAAATCATTAATCACCAAATGTGAAAACTTGCCAAGGTATGTTTTACATTTCTGTTGATTTTCAGAGTAAATTATTTCTGGAAATTTTGAAAAGACCTAGAAACTTTTATGAAGAAAAGTAAAAGCCCGAGTAAGAAATTATCTTAAAATACAACTGACATTGTTTATATACAACAAAAACAGTGAAAACACTGGCTTTTTGGATCAGTATTTGTCGTGAAAAATACTCTTTATAAATGCAGGATATAAATCCATAACATTAAACCAAAAAGAAGGAAACTGAAAAATGTATTCAGAACTGATAAAACATATTTATTTGCTCTACATGGTTTCCACCAGATTTTGCAGACATTGGCTTCCATATATGAGTCTTACTGAGTGTTAATGATATCAATATCAAGACTCATACATGGTTCAATGACTCAGTAAAGGCATTGTATACAAGGAATTATATTTTACATGTTTATTCCATATGCGGCAAATGTTAGCTATTGAGAGCGCATGGTGTCTCCTGTGCTCTAACCCTTTAAAACAATTCAATCTGTTTTCATTGATGCATATGCTGAAATACAGTGGAGCATATTTAACACACACAGAAATCAAATTCGTCATTATCCTAAATATTAGTATCCTACTTGTCACCTGCATTCTTTGTAATCTTTTGCAAATCACTATATTTAAAAATACGATCACGCCTCCTACATCCTCGTCGAACAATACATACCCCAAACAAAGTGCATGTGATTTTGAATTTACATTTATTGCCAGTTTATTTTGACCCTTTCGTCTTAATCTATTACAGATTATAAGTGCTTTTTTTGTTTGCAAGTCTTGATTTAGTATTCGTGAAAATATCAGCAAAAAGGAGGATTGCGTGTAGTAAAATACTTCAAACAAATTGGATTTTTACTTTGCTCATCGTATGTTACATTAGCTGCCGTTTGTAATGACACCACATAAGGAATTTCTTAATGGCATGCAAATGAACTGCTTTGCTTTGTAACACCAAATTGTAAACCCCCACACTTCAAAACCATACTGTTGTTTACAATTACACAAAAGGAAAAAATGAGAGAGAAAGACCGAGTGATTTCCCAATCTTAATAAATGTTGCGTAAAACATATGGTGTTGGCAAGATCTTTACGTGTTTAGCTTTTTTTTTTAAAAAAAAACCTAGATTTATACATGCAATTGACGACAAGCATGCCATTTTTTCTAAATCCATATATTCAATATCCTCTGATTCTTAAACAATATCTGTTCTTAATGCATAATATATTTTTTCTTCCAAAGTTTTGAATTAGTGTTGGAAATTAAGTCTGCATCATCTGTGATTAGGTGAGCAAGTACTTGTAAAAAGTCTGAAGTAAACATGCACAATGTATACCATTAGAACAAGTTTTGGTTTTGATTTATTAATAAGTGAGGAGAAAACAGGATAGTTGCTGAAGACATCACCTTGTGTCACGCCACTGGTTAAACTAAATCAAATCTGACATGTTCCCCCCACATCTAGGTTTAGCTTACATAATGCTTTCAGTGGCTTATTATGCATTGGGATAGCTTCCTGCGTACACCACATGTAATAGAATAGGTCATTCAATACATCTGTTTACAGAATCAAAGGCTTCAGTCAGTTTAATAAACCTACGTTTTGCAGGGGGAAAACTTTTTTTCAAATGCCGTCTACGTAAACATCTATAGATTACGCCCCTTAAATCCAAATTGGATATTAACCAGCTGGATTCACTCTGTTGCCTATTCCTGTGATCTATAACTAACGACAGTACTACATATTTTACTCGCTTCGTTGCAGAGAAAATATACCTGGGTAATTGTTAAGATTATTAATGTGACTTTTCTTTGCAGAGTAAGAACGACTGATTCCAGATACCTTTTTGGATACATTCCCTCTAACAAGACGAAGACTAAAGAAGGATACCAAAATTCAAAATAGAATATGTTTTCATCCATACCTGAAAATGCCATCTATGCTGAAATCTGGACAAGAAGCTTTACATTGTTTGAACTTTTGACCTTTGATGATTGAACAATTGAATATGTCTATTTTCATCGCACTTTCCCTGCTAATTTAGTGAAAAATTACAAGATTGGATGTGTCTTTTTTGGGAAAATCCTCAGAAGATTTAAACAAGGTGCCAACATAATGACGTTTGCTAGTTGTACCCTTTCATAGCAAACTTATGTACTGTATCTAAGGAATGTTTTCTGACTTCAAATGAATGAGATGGGTTTATCTATAAGCATGTAATTAAACTTCTTTTAATTTGATCTTTTTCAAATTATTAATACACACGTATGTTCATGTCAAAGATGACGTCATTTTGAGTACGACTAGGCCTTGTTTTCAAATTTTGATTTCTTTTGACTAGTGTCGCATAGAATTTTAAACATACTTTAAAAGCATCTGATATATTATTGATATCAAGATCAGTCGTGCATTTGGCATAGCCCCCATTTCCCCCAAAGTTCCCGTGGCTATATCTAACCGTGTGTATACAGCAGGAAGATCTCTCCTCGCCAATTTTTTTTTGTAATATGGTGGTTTATGTTTTGCTCTATTGCTTTGTTGATCACTTGAAAAAACTAAAGTAAGCTTTGACATGCATATGCTTGATTCACTTTGTTCATATACTCTCAGATCACAAAACATCACACTAAAAGGAAATAGTCACAAGACATTTGAAAGTAATGATTCAAACTGCGAAAATGGACTGACTGTTATATGTTGCAAGCTCTGTGATCACTATGACATTTACCATCGACATAGCATGAATCCACAGCACTGCACATATTTTGTTATGATTTTGCAAGAATTGCCTAATAGGTTGTCTTTCGAGCTAATAGGCTCAAGAGCATCTATTAACACTAAGCCGGAGATTTAAAACCCAATAATTGCAGTTTTCTTATGAAAAAGAGTTAACGTCCTAGTCTATCCAAATCCTCACACAATATAACATATAGATCACAATGAGTCAGTAAGCATGCAGTTAGTCTCCCAACAATACATGGTCGTTTTTATTTCCAAAACACACATACCATCATGACGCTTTAAGAAGGAATATGGAATACTCTTTAACATTTTATTGATTTGCTTAAATAAACGCAACAACAAAAAATCAAGCAATCGTTATGTACATTTTAAGACATGAAATTATCCAGATTTAAAAGAACAAATAGACCTCCTATTCCTCTCCCCCACAATACTAAATCTTGCAACTGAAATTTTGATTATCCACCAGAAAAGACTTCTGAGGAATATTCTAAAACTCATTTGAAATCGAGAGAATTGATAAATGCAATAGACCCCATCTCACACAAGTTACAATTAACTCCTTTTAGATTCCAATGAAAGAAGGGAAATGATTTTGATTTAATACAGATATCTTTTATGTAAAGAATTATCAAGAGCTTGGTTGTTATTTGTGCAGGTAAACTATGTCACACCCTAGCTAAAAAAAACAAAGTAGATCACTGCATGAACTGTTTTCCCAAGCCTTTTGATCTTTCATGTATACATCAACAAAGGGACCTATGGCAGTATGTCAGTAACGCTAGGCTGTAACGGTGGATTATGCTGGTTTAGCACTTACACATGTATACCCACCGAAACGAAAATCCAATGAGGACAAGATACAGACCGCCCAACACCCAATTTCATCTCCATCAGGCTGTCTTCACGAACCACAGAAAATTGATTGCACTATTGATAAACATACAGCCGACATAAGATTACCGTAACTGTTCTGCAGGCCCGCCTGAATACTTTCAGGCAGTCACTGACTGAGGTTTCTCGCACGTCTGGAAAAGGATCCTATGAACACATTAAACCCTTTAAGTTAGCATTTCATGTACAAAATTTTTCTCTTTTGTTGTGAAACACACACCGGATGATGCTAGGGGAAAAGGGGTGGGGAGGGAAATGGTGACTGGGTTAAGATATGGGTAAAGTCGATGTGCTCTGTCAATTTTGTGTCCATAGTTAAATTCAGTATCTGCAGACAGGTCACAGGGTAATTCTTCACAGTCCTCCTTTTGATTTGTTTCCTCTCACCATAAGAAAAAATGAAACCATTCTGCCTGCAAAGTCCCTCCAGGCCATTAAGGTTTATTCCACACCAGTCTAGTTTTTACACACATGTCATAGTAGTTCTCTGGAGATCTAGCTCTTCATTTCAAAAGTTGGTTAACCCATCCTTAAGTCTTAAGAACCACATTGTCCCCATGTAAATAATGAGTGTCCTTCCTTACGTCTCCCAGCATGATCCTAAAATGTTTTTATCTATTTCAGTAAATGACAAAGGAAATAGGATTACAACACTTACATCATTACAAATGATTTCCACTGATGCATATTTTTTTAGAAAAAAGAAAATTATTGTAAGACTGTCAATACAGAGGCAAGGGAAAAGCTTTCCTCCCTAAACAAAAAACACATAAATGAAAACAGTGGAAAATAAAGAATTCAAAGGTAAACAAACAAAACGTAATAGTGTAGCCAAATAGCATAATCACGTCTACAATGTAGATATTGCCATAATACAGGCAAGACATGGGCTCTTAGTCAGTGCCAAAGATCATCGGCATATAAGAATCCAATCATTGTATTTGAACACGTTACTGTTACTTTTTGCATTATGTGGTTCTATTTTAAAACAGATAGTGCATTTTTTTTAAGATACACATGTTTGTAAAAAAAAATGGCATTTTATGTATGTAGATATGCTGTTTGGTAAGTATTTTTATCAGGGCAATATATTTTTTTGTCCATCTATACCTAAAAGCACAAAATTAGGAGAAAAGTAAATGCTGAAGATATTTTCATATTTCCTACATATGATGTTTTCTAAAGAGATACAAACATTTGTTCAGTTGGCATCATTTCACTTTACACATCTCGTCGTGTCAGTCACATCCACGGCATTTTAAAATAATAATTGCAGCTACACTCATGCGCACGATTTTTATTTGTAGCCATTTCAGCTTGACCTCTCTGATTCTGTGGATTCTGAAAAAAAAAACGTTTTTAAAAATCAAGGTTTGTTTTCAAGATACCTTGTACAGAACTATCAGCCGCAAATCATCTTGTATGAAACAACTCATAGCATGTTTTAGGTCTCTTTCGTACACTAGAATTTTTTTCTTAATGCTCTTGAAGCACTCCAGTCATCAATGGTGTTATCAAATAGCTGTATTTCAAATTCCAAATAAAACCATTGAGCTGATGATATCAAACCATTGCAGAAAACAAAATCAGTATGGCGACCACGGTCAGTTAGACATTCGTGCTTTGTGAAGAATTCACCAATTTCTTTTTTTTTAATGTTCTAAGGAAT
>JADBJO010033566.1:0-5000 GCA_016801955.1 Conus betulinus
CAGCTAACTTGCATTTGGTTTCGGCGCTCTAGTGTACTGTCTGCAAGCAAACAGCGGTGACAGCAAAGATGGTTTGAGTCCCAAAGTAACCAAATACATACATACATACATACATACAT
Organism: Conus betulinus; assembly: GCA_016801955.1. NCBI lineage: Eukaryota > Metazoa > Mollusca > Gastropoda > Neogastropoda > Conidae > Conus > Conus betulinus. The sequence continues at coordinate 120 of JADBJO010033566.1, forward strand.
ACATACATACATACATACGATATCAGTTATTTTACTGATCATCAACTTGTGAACTCAACAACACTGCACAGCAGTCCAGATTGCAGGCGCATCGATAGAAGTCTCTCTCTCTCTCTCTCTCTCTCTCCTCGGTCCCTCTCTCTCTCTCTCTCTACTCCCCTCTCTCTCTCTCTCTTTCTCTCTGTCTCTCTCTCTCTCTCTCAGTAACCCCCTTCTTTCTCTCTCTATCCCCAGTGCTTTAGTCAGCTTTATACATCTAATACTATTCAAAGCACAGTTTTTAAAGTCAACATCTGTCAGTTTCAAGGCATACATACATACATACATACATACATACATGCATACATGCATACATACATACATATATACACACATTCATACGTTCATTCATAAATACACACATAAATACATACATACATACATACAGACATCATGTATGTATACATACATGTGTGTATGTACGTTGTTGTCCGTCGAGACGATGCAGACCATCTAGTCATACATTCATACATACACACATAATTTTCTTTCTTTAAGAACACCATGTTTTGCTGTGTGGTGGTGGTGTCGTCTTCGTCGTTGTCATCGTTGTTGTTGTTGCTATTGTCGTTCTTCTTATTTTTATGTTTTGTCTTTGTTGTTGCTATTGTAGGTGTTACTATTGTTGTGGCTGTTGTTCGTAATTGTCGTGTTTTATCTTTGTTGCTGCTGTTGTTGTTTTGTCATTCCTTTGGTGGATCTGGGTTTAATATGAACACCAGCCTACAGCCTCTGTGTCTGAGCCGGCAGGTTCGTACACTTGTGTCTGTGTATGCATGCACGCGCCCCCAAGGTTTTCATGTGTTTATACTTGCATAAGTGTTCATAGGCTTGTGAGGTAGTACCCATAGTTTTGTGCGTGTAAGGCAGCATGTGGAAATGTATGTATAAGCGCAGTCTTGTTTATCCCCGTGTCTATGTGCGTGTGGGGCTTTAGGCCTATAGGCAGATATCAGACTTACTTTGTGGTGAATACGACCTTGTCGGGGTGTCCTTTGGGGCGGGTGTGTTATACGTCTGTGTGTTTGCACTGTTTAACGTGTGTAGCTCAAGTCAGAATTTCTTGTGTGTTTGTGTTTGTGTGTGCGTGCGTGCGTGCGTGCGTGTGTGCGTGACGTCATTCGTACTCCGACGAAATTTATAATCTATTTTGACGCACTGCGGATGTGCCGAAATAGTGCATAGCGCCGGAGTATTGAAACATATCATTTCACTTTTAAAATGCATGAGAAATTCATATGGTATGTTTTACGTGGCCATGATCTGTCCATTCAAATTATTATGATTCTTATATATATACAAACAAATTGTTTCAGCGCCGTATCAGTCAAGGGTGTATGAATTTGAAGAAACAAAAAACAACGGTTTAACTATTTTTTCTGTATGGAGGCTGCAAGTTGCATTCCACTCCGCATTTTAGCTTACATTCTGTGCCCCTGGTTTGTTTGTGGTCTGGCACTTTGTATTTTATTATATTAGTACCACCCACAACAACCAGGAGGGCATACTTGTATGTAGTGTAGCTGATGCAAGTGGAGACTGGACATCTGATCGGGCGCCGCAGGGCGTTATTTTCCGTCTACATTCTCCAAGGTGCTACGTCTTCTATGTTCATATTTCTACATTGACTGTTTCCCCCCATCAACTTAGTCTTCTTTATCTGCGACCTCTTCATTTACCGTCGCACGACGTATTCCTGGACTTCGTTGTTCATCTGCTTGAAAGAAGAAAAAAAAAGAAATCAATAACCAGTGGACAGAAAATATTTATTGGAGAAATTTTTTTATCGTAAAAAATATTCGACGTGTGTTATCTTGTTCTTTGTGCATCAAAACGAAGATGTGCTTCATCTCACCAAAGCAAGGATTTTCGATGCTGCATTGATCGCTCCAGAAGAGTAGCCTATTCATGTGTGAAGAGCTGCGTTTATTATTTTTTTTTCAATGCTGTGTTATGAGTTGTATACACGGACGGTACAGAGCAACATTCTTCAGGGAGCACTGTGTTAGCCTTCGCCATCTCATCGGTCGCCATCAATTTAGGGAACTGTCATCGAGGGTGTGGACAGCTGTTTTCCGCGGAGACTGAGCTGTAATCATCGGGAGATCTCCGCCATTTTTGATAAGTAGATTTATGTTTGTCTTGTCCTGTGACCCCGTTAGTTTGTACACCATCACGTGTTGTTAATAAACGTTTGTTTGAATTGTAAAGTTTCGTCGTCTACCTTTTGGTGGTGGATGGGATATATAGCTGGTGGGTGAAAGCGCTGGAGTCAAGAGTTCAATTTAACATTTAAGAAGTCACAGATATGTTACCCTAGACAACTCCTCTCCTTTAGTAATATGGCCAGCTGTTGATATATTCGTAGTATACAGTACTATAGACCTAAATGTGACGATCGAGGCTCAGTCTGAACACTGAAGAAATTTCAAATGTCTATTTTGCTTGTGCATATTCCAACGGGGCATCTCACACTACCTTCAAATATCCTTGTTCTTTACCGCCTTCTTCTTTGATTGTGCAGTAGGTTATTAGCTGCTTGATCAAAATAGTCAGGGCATGTAGGGAACACATATGGTGGGGATGAGGGATATGCGTTGTAGGTGGGGGTGGACAACTGTTTTAGCCACATTCCATACTATCTGTGGGACAGTTTGGGAGAGGGAATAAAGGGCCGTGACACCGAATATCCATTTGATCTATCTTTGAATGGGTCCAAGGGACTAATCACACCCGTCTTCTTCTTTCTGGATACTGTGTGATATATTGTTGGCAGTACCGATGGTAGAGATCAACACACGGCCGTCATTGACCTGTCCAGGAATTGCCCTCAAAAGCGTGAGCATGTTTCATATTCTCTAACTTATCTACTGTGCCTTCACACAGGGGTGAGAATGATTCAATCGACATAACTTGAACAAGGAGAATGATCCTTCTTGTTCATTAGTTCCACCTCAATATTGTAACTAGCAGCCCAAAGCTGCTGAAGACCATCCAGGAGAAGAAATTCGACGCTTTTGATAATAAATGCCCAAGTAAAACTTTGGGCATCAAATGGTTAGACTTTGTACCAAATGAAAATGTCAGGGGGAGGTCCAAACAGCTCCCCGTGTCAACCATCGTCTGCAGACGGCGCCTCCACTGGCTGGGTCATGTCTTTAGATACACTCTTCAAGACCTGCAAACCAGGCCATTAAATGGACCCCAGCAGGCCAGAGAAAAAGAGGACGACCAGGATGGGCTGACGACAGACAGTGGAGAGAGACTTCAGACTCACTGACAGAGGATGGAGTGACACTACCAAACTGGCTGAGAACCGTGCACAGTGGAGCGCCTTGACTGCCTCATGCGTCGCAAGACGCAGGAGCATCTAAGTCTAAGTAAGTAAAGTACGGAAACATTCGGCCCCAAAGTACAGACACATTTTCAGTGATTCACCTTTGTCCAGTGGCAGCCAAACGAGGGGTCGATGTTGGTGCTCATTATATTCCCACAGGCAGCTGTGATGGGTGAGTGACCAGCCCATCTCGCCTTTCCGCGCTCACGACAGAAAGCCTTAACCGTATTATCGCCTTCAGGGTTTTGACCTGACAGATGCTGAAGGCGCCATAATGGCCACGACTGGGCAGCGTGAGCTGTCTTCACACTCTCATCCACTGTGTACTCCAGCAGACACTTGGCCGTTAGCTGCGGGGCAGGACCAGTGCGGTGCCAGAGTCTGTGGAAGCTGATGCATGTTTACTGCCAATCAGTGAGCTCGCTGTGTCACGCGCATGAGATTTATATTGTGCTGATCCAGATGCAGATTCATTCAGTTTTCTCGACACTGTAGGCGGGGTTCCGTATACTGAAAATGGTGAGGCTGGTATCCTATTGGCTAAAGCCTTTTATTAACAAGTTGTTGTTAGACGAAAGTCAATATGGAGTGAGGTTTTGTTATTTACTACGAGCCATCCAAATGTGTTTGAAGATCACTGCCTGGTCAGGCCACGCCGTGTGTTCACAAGTCACCTAGACATTGTCATTGTTCCCAGGCCAGCGTTTACGTTTAGTTGGATCAACCTAAAACCATTGGTGTCCAATCCTAGGCCGCAGCATCGAACTCTTCACTCTTGAAGTGAAATGTCTTCTCCGAAAGGTAAAGTTAGACCTTTAGTAAAGTTTTTCTTTGGAGCTGTCAGACAGCTTGTCTTTAGGTCACGTGATGGTCCACTCCCTCCACAGACATCAGGATTGACATCCTCACCACAATTTTCCCTCCCACCGTAGTCATAAGCGGCCTGGGATTTCTAAGCCTTGCCCCTGAATAGATGTGCACCATTGAAACAGCCCTCAGTCGAGTGGATAATGTACACAGGAACATTAAGAACACACGATCACGCCCCCATGCACTGTGAGGACCCTGTGACTGTGAAAGCAGCAGGCTGTCACTCACATGAAGAACATATGTATGTATGTATGTATGTATGTATGTATATATATATATATATATATATATATATATATATATATATATATATATATATATATATATATATATATAGAGAGAGAGAGAGAGAGAGAGAGAGAGAGAGAGAGAGAGAGAGACCGACCGACCGACCGACAGACAGACAGACAAAAAGACCGACAGACAGACAGACAGACAGACAGAGACTGAGACAGGTGCCTACATCTATGATGGATGAGTGAGCAGCTCACCTGACACTTTGGATTCTGTGACGCTCAGGGTGCAGACAGTTGATGGGGCTACAAGCCTCAGGTTTTGCCTTGCAGGAGGCGGAAACGTCATGTTGGCCGTCACTGTGCAGAGTGATGGTCGTCCCAAACTGTGCAGAGTGATGG
>JADBJO010033566.1:10000-14437 GCA_016801955.1 Conus betulinus
TGCTCCCCGCGCGTTCTTCTTCCGCCCCCGCTCCTCTGTCGCATTGCAATCCAGCAAGCACAGGTTAATAATCAGCACGCAGGGAGAGAGCAGCAAGTCAATTGTCAACCAAAGAAGCCAACCCACGGAGGGGAGACCTGCACTGCTTACTAGACAATTTCAGTGTGTTCAAGAGGCGTCCGCTGTTAGCTTGCGTCAGGCAGTGCAGTGTGGCGAGGCGCAGAAGAGGGGCGATTCTGTAACCTTGCGACGGCGTTTGTTTCGGATTTTGCATTGCAAGTCTGACCGCGGGCCAAAATACTAATAAGACCTTACTGACGACAATGTTTTTGCTTAATCAGGAGACGGCGTTTGTGAACATCTCACTCTGGAGGGCCGCAGCACCCCCCCGCCGCATCCCGCCGGCACCACGTCCCACCCACGTGCCAACCACAGCCCCCCCACGGACTACTCTCGCCAGTAAGTTACTGGTTGATTCTGACGGAAACTCATGCCACATGGGCACAGACGTATGGAGAGGACACGAGGCCATCAAACCTGACGGCCACCATGGGAAGAGAAGTATAGGGCAGATGAACAATGAGTGCCACAGAATGTGTGGACTTGTGATTCTGATCGAATGGAGAATGAGGAAGGAGTAAAGTGATGATGGAGGATGTATGGATATTTCTTTTCCAGGTGAGAGTGCATCATGACCAGGGCGGTCACCTCTATGCTTACTTCATGATAGAGTGTTTAGATCACGACCTTGGAAAGCTTAAGACACCTCCGCCATTGTTGGTCAAGGAGATTTGAGCACACACTCTCAGAGAGCACATCCATCAGCAGATGACATGAAACTCGACTGTGTGGTCCCAGTATCCCAACTGAGCCCGTATAGAGCGTGCGCCATCAAACTTCCACCTCTGGGGTAGGAGATTTGGACAAGCTGGTCAGGGCGTGAAGGACTGGTTTGAGAATCAACCATATGGCCCACATGACTCCTCTGATGGGAATCAAACCCAGGACCTCCCAGCTGGGAGTCCGCGACCGCTAAGTACCTCGCCACAGCGACTGGTTATATATCGATGAATACTTGTAGCTGTCATTGCTGACCTGAAGCAACTGAACCTGGGTGGTGTTGATTCCAGGAAAGAGAGCAAAGCAAGGAGGGGACAATGGTAAAATCCTAAGTAGACTATGCTTTAAAAATGAACATTTACCCGTAAACACGGTGTGTTTTTCTAGCATCTGGTGTCTTGTTCACATCCTGGGTTTCTCAGTGTGTGATGATAGAATTACTGCCCTGTAAAGTTATTAGAGGGGGCACACATATGTATCTATGGATGTCTGTATGTTCGTATGTATGTATGTCAATTATGGATGTATGTATGGGATGGATGGATGGATGGGATGGATGGATATATGTAAGATGGATGGTTGGATGGATGGGGTGTACATATGGTATGTATGGATGGATGGATGGACGGATATATGTATGGATGGATGGATGGATGGTATGGACGTGGATGGATGGATTGTGTGTATGTGTGTGTATGTTTGATTCTGTGTTTGATTTCAGTGTTCACACACCCACATTTCACACATTTGTCACACACAACCATGGTATCACACACACACTCACACCACACACACAACACACACACACACGCACGCACGCACACATCAAACACACACACACACACGACCGCACGCACGCACGCCACGCACGCACAACACGCACGACGCACGCACCGCACGCCAAACCAACACACACACATAACCGCACTCGCCACACTAAACAACACACACACACACCCACACACCACACCCACCCACTACATACACACACACCACACTCACACACCTTAACACAACCAAACACAACACACACACACACACACACCAACAACACACAGGAGAGGAGAGGGACGAGAGAGGGTGGGAGAGGGGAGAGGGAGAGCGGGAGAGGGAGGGGGAGGGGGAGAGAGAGAGATGGGAAGAGGGAGCGAGACTGGAGAGAGATGAAGGAGAGGACGGGAGAGGGATGGGGAGGAGAGATGAGAGAGGAGAGGAATGCACGAGGCTCCACTCACAGAGGACCTGCAGGAAAAAAGGCACTTCGATGCAGAAGGAAATTACCTTTTGCGTATCAGTAGTCCATGAAAATACGATCAACATGTGTTAGTGCATTACCACCGCAGAGCTGTGACAGATCAGCAGCCTGGCAAACAACAGTTCACACTTTCAGTTTTTTGACGGTCATGACGCAAAATAATTAATGGCAATGGTAGCTTCAGCTTTTGACTACTTGACAGGAGTGGAGGCATCATGCTGGCCGTAACGGTGGTTGGAGAGTGATTCGATAATCACGATCTGGCAGACCCTGGCAGAAACCGCGCACGGACGATGATGGGTCATTCACCTCTTAGGCCAGGAACAAGGAGAGGAAGGAACGGAAAGAGAGGAACCAGATCCCATTTTCTGTATCAACCGATGTATGTTTGCTGTTACATCTATTAGCTAGTTAAAGTCAGTCCATTTACTTTTTAAATACTTATGATACTACCACCGAACAAATATCGACTAACAATCACGCCGTCATTCCGACACCCCCGTCACAGCCACAGCCCGGTCGGCCCCGCCGCAGCCCCGGCACCGGCAATCAAATCCAAGGAGCAGTCAATGTCAAGCCGTCAAGAGGCAACCCACGGAGGAGACACTGCACTGCTGCCGAGTCACTTCGGTGGTGTTCAGTGGCGCTGTTATGATCTAACATACGCAGGACACCACCTACTAAGCCCCCTAATGACGACAATAATTGCTTAGTCGCGGAGCCGGCGTGAGTGAGCTCTCCCTCCGGAGGGCGCCACCACGTCCGTCCAACGACAGCCCCCATGGACTCGCCGATACCGGTGACCCCGACGGAACCAAACCAAGGCCACAGACGTGGGAGAGGACATCGAAATTGAGGTCACCATGAGGCAGGGCATGAAGGGCCACAGAATTTGAGACATTTTTTTATTAATGCTGATCGATGAGAATGAGGATGATTAAGATGATGCTACGGATTTCCATTTCGGTCTGAGACTACATGACAGGGCTGTACTCTACGCTTCCTTTCATAATATATCCCGGCGTCAACCAGGCCCGAGAGATACAGGCACCTGCAGTGTTGGTCAGGAAAATTTGAGCAACACTCTCAGAAACGCATCCATTAAGTGATGATGAAACTCGACTGTGTGGTCACAGTCTTCCCAACTGAGTCCGCAGCAAACTCAACTCTGGGTAGGAGCCGGTCGGGGCAGAGAAAAACCCACATGACTCTGATGGGATTCGAACCCACCAGCCGGGAGTCCGCGACGCTAACCACTTTCGCCACGGCGGGCACTGCCTCGTTCTTCATTTTCATGTGTCCTGTGTGCTGTTTGTCTTGCCTCGAAGGAGTGCTCGGCTCAGAGTTCGAAACGCGTTGTGTTTTGTCTTGTAATTTGTTTGTCCACATTGTTCGGTGGAGTGATTATAATCACTTATCACAAAGTGTTTAGATCTCTGTTCGCAGTCGCCTCACTGTGTGCAAATGGTCACATTTAGTTTCTATGTCCTCCCTCACCAGAAGTGGTATGGCAAATAGGGATACCCATCCCAGGAGAGCAGGGGCGAGGATCCTCATTGATATTGTGGTGACACCACTTCCACAAGGCTGGCCAACACCATCACGTGCAGGAGACGCGTATTTGGATGCTATTCCTTCCTTAAGCTTCTTCGTCTTTCTTTCTCTGCTGTGAAAGTCTCGAAGACGGTGCGATGTCCTGGCCTCTGGGAGCATTCTCAGTGAGTATCCTGTTAAGAGCGAGTGTCTGGTTGTGTGGTAAACAGGCTTACTTGCGTGGAACTGTCTCAGTCTGTGGATGCTTGTTTTTGGCGTGTATCCACGTGTAGAGACTTTGACGATGACTTTCTAGTTTGGTTGATTCCAGAGTGTGCTTGCTTGTTTTGGCGTGTGTCCTCGTACACAGAACTTTAAAGATAACTTTCTGAACTGGTTGATTCTGAGCTTCCTTTGACTTTAGAAGCAGCACACACACACACACACACACACACACACCACACACACACACACACACGCACAGACACCGCACGCACGCACGCACGCACGCACGCACGCACACGCGCGCACACACACACACACACACACACACACACACACACACACACACACAAGCAGAGCGGCGAGCCGGCGGCGCGAGCGCGCGCGCGCGCGGCGCGTCGCTAGCGCGCGTCGACAAATCCACACACACAAACACACACACACACACACAAAGACAAACGTACACACGTACGCACGCACGCAAGAACAATCACACACACACACAAAAACACACCACCACACACACAAACACACTACACACCGAACAACACAGTTGCGCGAGCGCTCGCCAGCATGGAGAGGAGGGA
>JADBJO010033567.1:7500-14437 GCA_016801955.1 Conus betulinus
CGCGCTTTTGTGGCAATGGTGGCGTGATTCTGGCCAGCCTTCGCAAAATATATGTCAGCACCACGCTGAGGTACGGGTCGTCGTTAGTGGCCTTTCTGATGAGCTTCATCTTTTCATCACTGATGGGCAGGTTCTGTATGATGACATTGATCTGTGCATCCAGGTCTTCAACAGAGTCCAAGGGCTCAGGCAGTAGTGACTTGCAAGACAAGGTGTTGGCCACAGGGATCTGCTCGCCCAGTGCGTGCATTACTTTGATGCTGTACTCTTGGAGGTAAAGGAGCATACGCTGAAGACGTGGGGATGCTGATGCCAGGGGCTTTTTAACAATCGTCTCCAGACGTTTGTGGTCAGATTGGACAAGGACCTCACGCTGGCCATAGTTGTACTTATGAAATCTCTCGCATCCAAAGACGATGGCATACAGTTTTTTTTTTATTTGTGCGTAGTTTTCTTCTGTCTTGTTTAAAGACTTGGAGATGTAGGCGATGGGCTTGTTGTCCTAGAAGATGGCTGCCCCAAGGCAGTATTTGCTAGCATCCACTTGCAGGGTGATCTTCTTTGCTGGGTCGTAGATGGCGAACACGGGATGGCCAGCCTGTGTGGATTTGATGTGATCCCATGCAGTCTGTTGGGGTGCTTCCCACACAAAATCAAGTTCGCCCTTCAGCAGATCACGTAGCAGCTTTGTTGTTTGTTTCCCCTAGGGGTGTGGGGTGGTGGGGGGGGGGGGGGGGGACTTCGACAGGTACGTCACCATGCCCAGCCTTGTCCCCCCAGCTCTTTGGGGTATGTTGGTGGCTTCATGTCTTGCACAGCCTTCGCTTTCAGCAGGTCTGGCTTGATTCCATCAGAGGAGATGATATGGCCGAAGTAGTCTACTACTTGCATGCCGATGCCAGGTTTCTCTGTGTTCAGCATGAGGTGCCACTCTGTGGCTCTGTCCAGTGTGGTTTTGAGGTTCCAGTCGTGCTCTTCCTTGTTTTTCTCCCAGTCACTAGCAGGTTGTCCACCAGTGATACGACACCTGGCATGCCCTCAAAAACCTCGTCCATTTTCCAATGGAATTAATCTTGAGTGTTCACCAGGCCAAAAGGCATGCATAGGATGCGGTACCTGCCAAAGGGAGAGTTGAATGTGGTCATATCAGATGGCTGGCTGGACAGCGTCATTTGCCAGTAGCTGCTTTTGGCATCTAGTTTACTGAAGTATTTGGCTTCTGGAATCTTGGCTAGTGCGTCTCCTAGCGTTGCCATGGTGCAGTGTGGCCGCTTTATTGGCAGGTTCAAGTCTTTCAGGTCCAGGCAAATGACCAACTTCCCGTTGGTCTTTTCCACCATCACCAGCGAGTTTTACCCAGTCAGTCGTCGGGCGTGTGACCTTGGCGATGACCCCTGCAGCTTCTACGGCGTCCAGTTCCTTCAGGCGTTCTCTGAGTGCGTGTGGCACACGTCTGGACGCGTGGACCATGGGTGTGCTGTCTTCTCGCAAGTGGATGTTTACTTCTCCCTCAAGACTACCCAGGTCGTCATCGAACAAGTGACTGTATTTGTGAAGTACGCTCTCCTTTGTCAGTTCTGGGTGGGCCACTGTCAGCACCATCTTGATGATCTGTAGCTGCAGCAACTCCTGGAGCCCCAACTCTGGCTGCGAGTGGCCTGTCGTCTCAGCCACGTAGAACGTGCCTTGGCAGTCCTGAGCCTTGTAGGAGCGTTTCATGTTTGTGACACCATTAATATTGATGCACTGGCCGACGTACTCGTACAGGCCAACTTTACCAGGCTGGGGTGGTGGTGGCGTGGTTATCTTTTCGTAGGTCTGATAGGGAATTTCGTTCACTAGCGCCTGTGTCGACCTTGAAGCGCAGAACGTCACCCGTCTCCATGCGGATGTTGACGTAGACGGTATCGGGTGGTCTCTGCCGTAAGCGATGACGTCGATGTTGAGGGATGAATTGAGGTCGTCTTTTTTTCTTCCACTTCCTCCGCTTGGTGGATGGCTCACTTGTGTTTGGGAGTGACACACTTGGGAAAAATGGTTCTGTTTACCACACTCCCGGCATTGTTGCCATAGGCTTGGCATGCCCTCTTGCTATGTCTCTGTCCACAATTATTGCAGTCATATGTGTCACTGCTTTGGTGTGGCCTTCGGTCTTTACTGCTGCACGCCATTGCGTCTCTTCTTGATGACGTCCACTGCCTCTTCTTTCTGCATGGCCACCAGTTGCTGCTTTGTTGCTTCGTGCGTCACGACAATCTCGATGGCTCTATCCATGGTAAGCTGGTCTCCAGCTTGCAGCAGCTTTTCTCGGGCCTATTGTGATAGGATCCCACATACAATGCAGTCGCGCACCATTTCCTCAGCGTCTTTGTACGCACAGTCCTTGAAAACGGGTGCGAATGTCGGTAAGGAATTTCTCGAACTGTTCCCCTTCTTGTTGTGTTCTGTTCAGAAACGAATATCATGCGAAAAGGGAATTTTTCTTGGGGGTGGTATGCTTCTCAAAGTTCTTGCACAACATCTCTAACTTTTTTGCTATCTTCAGATGATAAATTCCTTGTGTTGAAGACTTCTCTTCCTTTCTCTCCTGACCAAATGAGCTGGTAGGCGCATCGTTCAGCTTCTGAAGTCTTGTGCAGTGGTGGCAAACATTAGATTCCCATGCTGCTTGAATTTCCGCCATTTTTTCTCGAAAAAATTTCGAGTCCCAATTCAGGCTTCGATTCTGTAGAGATGAAGCATTCTTCTTCACTGCAAGCTGCGGTTCGTTTACTCTCTGACACCATGTAGATGTAGCCAGGGAGAAAGTTACAACATGCGAATGATATCGAAAATAGACACCAGGCAATTACTGGCTTCTATTAAAATCTTCAATCTGCGTTCTTTCCTTTACAAACATCAGGTTATGTATCAGGTAAAAACAACTCATTCAGATGGCTTCATGACTGAGATGTAAATCACGTGGTTGTTGCTTGGGTCAGAGTGTGCTAAGGCATTGGTACTGGCGAAAAGTATTTACAACTCATTACATGTGTGTGTGTGTGTGTGTGTGTGTGTGTGTGTGTGTGTGTGTGTGTGTGTGTGCGTGTGTGTGTGTGTGTGTGTGTGTGTGTGTGTGTGTGTGTGTGTGTGTACGTGCGCGTGTGTGTATATGAGAGAGACACATATTACAATAGCGAAATCCACAAAGTTTCATTACAATATCACAATAGAACATTTTCTTTTCTGAAATCTGTTTTACACACTGGGAAAGGGGGGGGGGGGGGATTTCCACACAGACCCTTTCGAAATCATGCTTTACACATTGGGGGAAATGATTGCCTTCCATCTCTTTCATCAAGTTAAGAATGTTTTTATCATTTCACATAATCACTATATCTCAGAGAATTATTCATTAGTAACAGTAACGGCCCTTAAATACATATCAAGGAATGATATACACACACTCTTTTTTTTATCAACAAATACATATTTATTATTCATATCAAAGGATGGTTTAAATGCATATTGAAAAGGCTTACCATTTAGCTCCCCCCACATCAAAATAAGAATAAATCTTCCAACCATGACAGTTTCCATCGCTCACTTCCTGAGCTTACTTCATTTGTATAGTTATAATACATTAGCGAAATAAACAAAACTGTTTTGCATCATAACGCCATGAACTAGCTACGCCATCTCCTTTTCCGATCACTCATCAATAACATTTTTTTTTTTTCTATCTATCAATACTTTCTAAATACAATTTCTTCCTGTCCCCCTATCAAGTCACAAGATATACCAACCCCCCACCCCCCACCCACCCACCCCCCCAAAAAATCCTTTTTGTGCAAAAAAAAAAAAAAAAAAAAAAAATCACTATGCGCTGAGAAAGTTACAGTCGCCTATAGGTGGAGAGAACGATTTTGGTCTGCAATTTGAAACTGCTAACAATGAAATACCTGAATGCCACAGCAACTCGCTCAGGAGTCCCTCGTCGGCCACTGGGAAGTTGCACAGCCCGAACTGCCGTAGAGACTGCATGATCGTTTCAGCTCACCTGGCTTATAAAGAGCGCAGGTAAGCAGCAGTCAGATGTTCCGGCCATCGCGGCTGTAAAAAACTTGTGACCGGACAAAAAACGGTCAGTCACACAGGAGTTGGACTTTGGTTATCGGAAGCTGTTTGAGGTACATGTTATTTGGGATATTGTACAGGCAGTGGGAGTTATCTCCGCTGCCATTCCCAGCACTAAAGTCCATCCAGGATACTAGAAGTGTTGATACAGTTTTGTACATTTCAAATGTACCCCTCTTTGCCATACTGACAGCCCAGACATTTTTGTATTCCGTCGTATTGTTTTATCACACAAAATCTGTAGGGTTTTCCTTGACCTAGCTCAGCAACTGTGTGCTACTCTATATTTTCAACATTTGGAAATTTCTCTCTCTCTCTCTCTCTCTCTCTCTCTCTCTCTCTCTCCCTCTCTCTCTCTCTCTCTCTCTGCATGCCTGGCAGTAAATTAAAAAAAAAAGTTCTTTCCCAGATTGTGCAACCCAGAGTCAAAGACTCTTTCCGTGGACCTGTCTTCTCTCGTGGTCCACCCCAACGTCCCTCAGTTTCTTCCTTAGACCACAGTAGGGGGAGAGTCCCATTTTACAGCAATACCCAGTACCGCTCACAACCCTACTCTTCGGTGAATGAGCGAGTTCCCCCATTAGCTTCCTCTTTTCACTTCCCCCAGTTGCCCTCCCATAATGGCCAGGTCAACTGTGACAGGACCTATCCAATACAGACTGGATATCCACATGATCTGGTCCCTACAGAGAGGTTGGAACGTGACACTGACGTAACGATTTTTCGCTCCTTAGTTAACCAGTCTAAAGATAGTAGACCTATGAATGCTTCTAACGATGCTTCTTCAGCATTCCCCCATTCCCACCAATCCTTCCCCAGACAGAATTACACAGCTCCCTACTCCGCTTATCCCAGAATCCCAGCTCCATACCTATACCTGCCCTATGTGCCTGGAGGAGACCCCTTGCCAAGACAGTATACTGGTTCGGGTGGTTCTAACTCCCTATCCACACAACAGGGTGTAAACTATGACTCCCGAGATAGGCCACCACCCAGGAATCCCCAATACCAGTATGCCAACCATTTTAAACATGGCACCACTGATGGCCTACCAGCGTGGTCTTCAGCGATCTATACCAGCCTGGTAGACTCTACCCCATTTATCAAACCTAATGCTTATATGATCCACCCCATAATGGAATTGCTGGTAATGTGTGAATTGAAGTTGTTTTTCATGTTTGTATGACCATTTGTTTCTTTTTATGCATTCATTATTGTTGTGTAGTCTCTGAACGTTTGAAGGGTCTCAAGTCGTCAGTAGATTTGAAGTTCGTTTGTATGAACGGTCCTGCTTACACGGGTGGGGGCAATGATGATATTGGATCGTGGGTGCTTCTCCTTAGAAATTGTGTAGCCTTGTTGGTGTGAAAGCTTTCTTTATAGATATTAGCATTATATCGATTATTGAACTTTAGATACCTTTCTTCGTATTCACTATTTTTTTTTTTTGCTCTGTGATTCTAGTGCATGTTTGTTTGTGCGTCATTTTGATTCCTACTGAGTTTGATTTATAATTGCTATTGTCCTGCTGTTAATTATGGACAATATCAATGCCACCAAATGGCTAAGTAAACCTGAATTTAAAATAGGATATCTTAATGCTTGCCATTTGATAAACAAAATTTCTGAGCTACCCTCTATTATGTCTAATTCTAATGATTGTTTTCATGTTTTCGGGTTTTTCTGAATCGCGATTAAGTAACGTAATATCTGACAGTGTACTCTCGATTCCTGGTTACAATATAATCCGAAGAGACGCTGCCGTGAAATTCGAAACTGGTTTGGTAACGTATGTTCATCAATCTGTAAAGTTTATAGGGTCTTAAATATGTTCAATAGATTCAATATTGAAAGTATTTGGATTGAAATTCGCCTAAAAGGGACCAAAACCGTTTTTAGCCGGCTTCATATACAGAAACCCAGAAGAGAGGGTAGAGTGGTCACAGTGTTTCGAACTCATGATGGAAGATGTTTTGAGTTATTCTACCGAAGTTGTCCTGTTGGGTGATTTTAATATTGACTTACTGAAGCCCCACGAAACATGGAAAAGATGTTATGGATTATTCAACCTGAAAGCAATTAATAAACGCCCCTACTAGGAAAACGCCACAGTCTGAAACAATAATAGACCACATTTATGTCACTAGCCCCAGTAACATAATAGAAACGTCTGTTCCAGTCCTTGGCCTAAGCGACCATTTCCCAGTATGCTTAACCTGGTCAAAGAAAGGTATAAAAAATTCCCAGATGTGGTCATTAATGTATATCGTTTCGCTCCTATAGAAACTTTATTGAGGAAGAATTCCTGTCTGACTTAAGCATGGCAAACTTTACAGAGGTTTACCAACATACAGACCCGAATAAAGCATTATCAATATGGTATACAATTTTCATGTCCGTTTTTGATAAACATGCCCCCCTAAGAACCAAGCGGGACAATCCATAGAAAAAACCAGCATGGTTGAATGCAGAAATTAATGCCGAAATCCAGACTCGCGAGAAACTATTGCAAGCCACTGGCAAAGACGATAACTTCAAGAAACAGCGAAACAAAGTAACAGCAATGAAACGACGCGCTCGAAAAAAGTATTTTAATGACCTGATTAAATCTAAAAGTGACACTAAATCAATTTGGAAAGCTATAAACCAACTATCAGGGAAAAGTCATTAGCAACAGCCACTAGTAGTGATAATCTCTCTGCCGAAAAGCTGAATAAACATTTCACAACTGTTGCCCAAAAGAGTTGTTACGAGAGACAACTCACAGTCAAACGATCTGTTGTTCTATCTCTGCACCCATTATTTCGGAACACATTACATA
>JADBJO010033568.1:0-14435 GCA_016801955.1 Conus betulinus
CACACACCCCACGACACACACACAACACCACAGAGTTACTTATGTATCTTTTCTGCTCTGGATTCCTCGTACATTACTATCGGTGAATGTATGTATATCTGTATTGTATGCATGTATGTAACTATGCATGTATATTTGTCTTTCTGTCTGTCTTCTGTCCCCCCCCCCCCCCCCCCCTGTCTGTCTGTATGTATGTATGTATGTGTTATTCCCATATGTTTATGTGTATGTATGTTTTGTATGTAGTTATGTATATCTGTATGTATAAAGATTTCCAGACAGAAATAGGATACTCAGCATGGCATAAACGAGATAACAGATACACAGACAGACAGACAGATAGGCAGACAGTCAGATAGGTATATAGATCATAATCATTGTGATAGATAGAAGAGAGTAATATCTATATACTAGAGCTAAAAAATGTATGTAAACATGTAAATGACAGACAGCATCAGGCATAGATAGACTAAAGAATTGACAGACACAGACATGGGGGGAGATGTAACAGTGTTGTGGGTGTATGTGACTGTGTATATGGTGTGTAGTTTGTGTGTTGTGTCTGTTTGGGGGGTTTTGTTCTCTCGTGTGTGTGTGTGTGTGTGTGTGTGTGTGTTGTGTGTGTGTGTGTGTGGTGTGTGTGTGTTTTGTGTGTGTGTGTGTGTGTAGGTGTGTTGTGTGTGTGTTTGTGTGTGTTTTGTGTTGGTGGAATGCTGGAATGTGTGGGGTGTGGTGGGTGTGTAGGTTGGGTCGGGGGTGTGTGTGGTGTGGGAGATGGGTGGATGGGTCATCGCGTGTTGGTGTCTGTCGTGTGTGTGTGTGTGTGTGTGTGTGGTGTGTGTGTGGTGTGTGTGTGTGTTTGGTTTGTGTTTGTGTGTGTGTGTGTTGTGGTGAGAGAGAGAGAGAGAGAGAGAGAGAGAGAGACAGACAGACAGACACACGACAGACAGTGTGACGAGAGTTGGAGGGTGGGCATAGGTGTGTGTGGTCCTGGAGGGGAAGGACTCAGAATGTTTTCTGTATCAGAGTTACGGAGTAGATGTGTAATAAACTTTCACCTTCACCCCGTCTCTCTTGTACTATTGAGTGATGCAGTAAGCAACTTTCCGGTACTAGACATCGAAAGACAGTTTTTCATTTTTCCTGGAACTGTTAACAATACTCGAGTTGGCTCAGGAATAATTCCTCCTTAGACTTGTGCACTTAATAGTGCTTCTAGTTCTGAAAGACAGAACCGTCAAGAGATGAGTCTACCTAAACGCTAAATCATGTCTGAACAACAAAGAAAACTGACACAAGTCAATGTACTTCCATGCTTCAACTGTACTATGTATACAAGGATAAAAACGTTACAATCACCTAGAACCTCAGTCAAATCAGTCACTTTTGGTTTTGGGCTGACTGTTTTCCCACGTTAGAATCTTGTCAATGAAAAAGAAGGGGTGGCTTCCTTGTTGAGTTGATGGGCTGGAGTCCACTATGCTTGAACTTTGCTTACTATTAGCTTGTGGAGCTGGAAGGTGTGTGGATGGGTATGGATGTGTAGTGTGTCCTTGTTGAGCTGATCTGGAGTCCACTTTGCTGTACTTAGCTGGTCAGCTGGAGAGGTGTGTGGTATGGGTAATGATGTGTGAGTGTGTGTCCTTGTTGAGCTGAGCTGAGTCCACTCTTGTCTTTACAGGCTGGACGCTGGAAGAGGTGTGTGTAGTGGGTTAATGTCCACTTTGCTTACTTAGCTGGTCAGCTGGAGAGGTGTGTGGATGGGTAATGATATGTGAGTGGTCCTTGTTGAGGCTGAGCTGGGAGTCCACGTTGATTACTTAGCTGGACCTGTGGACAGGGTGGGGCTGGTAGATGTAGTAATAAGTGGATCCCTCTGTGGCAGCTGGTGGCTTGTCCACCTCGTCTTGTCATCTCTCCGCAGTCTGATCTGTGTGTGTCTTCTTGGCCGGATGTAGACTGAAGCGTGGAATATACTTTGCTTACTTAGGCTGTTCAGTGGCAGGTTTTGTCATCACTTCATGATGTTGATGTGGGTTTGTTCAGCTGAGGCTGGAAGTCCACTTTGGTTCCTTAGTCTGTAGCTGGAGCGGTCTGTGGATGGTAATTGTATCTCTCGTACGTGTGTCCTTAGTTAAAAACTCACTGGAGTAACATTGGAATACACTTAGCTGCCAAAAGACCTGTCTGATTGAGTCAATTATAAGCATTGAGAACAATCAAACAATTTCAGATGATCCACCCCACTTTTGTTACTTTCTGGTCAGCGTCATGATGTGTGTGATTTTTCTGTGCAGCAAGTGGTAACATTCAGGATATCCCTAACCACATGGCTATGAAATAATGTGCAGGTAAAGAACTTCTCATGTTAGGTGCAAAGACTGTTCTAGCTTGCACGTTACAGGAAGATTCAGTTGTACACCACCAGTGAAAGACAGTTATGACTAACATACAAGGATCGGTTTCATAGGATAGCGGAGAGTATTACGACAGTCTCCTAGTACTATACTCCGTAAAACGAAGTAACTGTGTCAGATCAAGCTGAACAATTATAGTAGCTTGACTTATAAAACTGCTATCAACACATTGACCCTTTGTTGATCAAAGTGAAACTTTACTGTGGGTTTTTACAAGTGGTATAAGACAGTACACCGAAATTCTATCTGGCCTCATGTCAACAACATCTGCAGTTTTGTGTAAAGACACCGCTGAAGTAGCGCGAATACACTTAGCCCTAGGCACGGTTTGACTTGGGTCCGTGAAGAGAAGTGCTTATTGACATCCGATGTCTATATCAGGTGATCACTGAACTAGGGTACTACACAGTAATAGCATACTATTGGCGTGTCACAACGTACTTGTGTGATCATCCTATGAGATTCGTTGGACGACATGTGCATTCGTTATGCCAGTTAGCGGGTAACAAAGACTGGTAATCAGCATAGTTTATAATTTTTAGCCAACTAATGTAGCTAAAAACTGGTGTAAGATTTGGGGATAAAGCCTGACATTTTTCATCCTGGTCTGGATGCATCACTCAAGTATTCCTCGGCAATTGTTACACTGTGTACAACTTGTGGCGGTACATACAAGCAACACATAGTCTCAAACTTAGAAACTCAGTTTTCAACTTACAATTTCTTCGTGGGTTGAATCAGTGAAAACTTTATCACGAGGATCTGAGAGTAGGAAAGATACACTTCCACTCACGCTGCATGTACACCTACCGTGTCTTTTTTGCCGCGCGCCTTGTGCTGATAGTCCACTGCCTTGTGTTGGTTCCCAGTGGTGAATCTGGCAGAGCCTTTTGGTTTCAACTAGTGTGGCTCATTCTCACAGCCTTTGTTGCACCCAGGTGCTTTAAGAAAGCTCTGGTCTGAAGCCGATGGTGAGGGCGTTGTGAAAGGGATGAAAGCAGGTGTCCTGGTACCTGTGCACGGCCCTGTCTTTGTTCAGGATGAGCCATCGACGCCCCTTTCTCATGACGACATGCAGTCGGAGCGCCCGGGTCACGCTCTTGTGTCAGAAGGCCAGTTCCTGTAGAGGTGGCCACGGACATTTCGATGCACTCCGGCGCGTCCATCTCAGTTCGTAGCGACACTGGCATCGGACCTGAGGCTTGCGGTGTGGTGTTCGTGACTCAAGTTAGTGCCCACGCACGGGCTCAACTTGGTGTGACGTTTTGGTACTCATTGGAGGTGTCAGGCGTGTTTGGACCGCATAGTTGCAGGCTGCGTCTGGGCACGACAGGCTCTCTGTTCGAGTCTTTAGTGATGTCACGGTCGTCCATCGCGCTCATTTCTCCGATGTGGGTCGCCGCTATCATCTAACCGCTGGTTCAGTGATATCAAAAATTGCTCACTAGAGCCTTGAAGGCAGTCAGGTTGTTGCAGATGCTGTGATTCTCCAGGTCACACACACCGTGAGTCATCGTACCGCCGTCCAGCCCGTATCGCACGACCAGCCTGCCTCAACATGAGGCATGCGGTCGGAGAGACTCGCGAGCACACTAGGCGGTGAGACAATACCAGGTGTCACTCTTACCACGTCAGGCCACGTTGGTAGACAAGCGAGTTCGCGAGTAGGACGCTGTTGTCTCGTCTCAGCGCGTAGCCACAACTTGTTGGTCCCTGACTCAGTGCCTGATCAGTCTCACAAGCCTGGTGGTGAGGAGACTTGTTTTCCCTTAATATGCTAAGCTACACTCCGGTACCTGAGCCTGTCTAAATTGATCAGTTTGTCAGAGAACTATAACAGCCATGTAATAATATCGCTATCAGAAAAGTGGGAGGTGCGTGCAATCAGGGGGGTGGTGGTGTGATGTGGAATGGGACAAGGCATCCCCACCACCTGCATGTGAGATCACTGGGGTAAAAAAAAAAAGTCATCAGGATAACAAAAACTTTAGGGTGTTTGATGTTCGTAAACACATCTGTGCCATGAACGAAGTACGATGTCATCACAAGGCGGCAAGGAGGGCATGCTGCCAACGTACCCAATGCCATTGGCCAATATTTTCACGGCGCATAAGAACAGGTGGAACGTGCGGCGACAGACCCAGGATCATGTGTGGGGAACGGCAGGGAAGGAGGGAGATCCAGGCGCATAACATAGCGACTAGACACCAAAGTAGCACAAAGAGCATGTGCCGCGAAGCTCGTTCTCGAACATACGGAGAGATCACCTGAACAATAAAATAAGCGAGGGAAGGAAGGGAGAGAGGAGATATAAGTGAAATGGGTTGGCTCGTATGGGATCGGCTCACGTACAACAAAACACTCTGACAGACTGTGGGGTGAGTGTGAGAGAAGGAGGGGGTTGAGGGGTGAGGGTAGAGACTGTAAAACTGTGGATGTGACCACTGGTAGTTTTAATAGTGTGCAATTGAGGCCAAATAAATAGAGAGAGGTGGGGGGGGGAGAAAAAAAAAGGGGGTGGGGAGGGCTGTAAAGGAGGGTGTTTTTTTGGCTGGCAATTGTCACGTCCCATAGACGACAGACAGGGGACTAGTGACAGAAACAGAGACAGCCAGTCAGACAGGGACAGTCAGACAGACGGACAGACAGACAGAAGTTTCAGTATAGTGTAATGGAAACATGAACAAAATTGTTTTAAAACAGTCGTTGTGTATGAGAGTAATGGTTTCTTTAAAAAAAATTTTTTTAAAAACCTGGCAAAAGCGAACTTTATATCTCCTCCTCCTTCCTCCTCTTCCCGTCCCTTCCTCCTCCAGCCCACACCCCACTGCGATGTACTTATTCACTCTACTCTTACTTAACTGCCGCGCTGATGACTAAGGTGATTACTCTATCACCCACTGTGTGTCTAGTGCTTGTATCAAGATGTTGTCAAGGGGCTACTTCGCATGTATCGGTTATTACTTACCCACTTTGACTCTTGCTCAATTGTACTTGTGACAACTGGCTTCCCTGCTCCTAGGCTCGCTTGCTGCGTTTCTAAGACTGTTTGGATTGTACCCTGCGGCCACTACTGTTTCGAACAACTGCTATTCGTGTGGCAGCGCTACTGATACTTACCAAACTACGCATCTGCTGCTGCTGCTGCGGCCGCTTTCTGCTTCTACTGGCTACTAATATGACAGCTGAGGCAAACCTAGTGCTGTTGTCCGTGTGCACCGCCCCACTCTCCCTGCTGTCGTCAACACTGGGGTATCGACTGGTTCTAAATTCTGGTCGTTTGCGTTCGTCCCAAGGTAGCATGTTCTACACCCAGTAAAAAGAACGGACATCATAGGAAGAAACTTGAAAATGAGAAAGAACAAACGCAAAAAATGACACAGAACAAGAAAAAACAAGAAAGGAGGGGGGGATGTGTTGGGGGCAGTGACAATGGCGAATGAGGGCTGTAAAAGAACAGCAATATCGAGACGCCGAGTGGGGAACAGGAACAAACTTCAAACTGCTGTGTCGGTTGGTGGCGTGTGAGGGTATTAGGTGGTAAGATAGAGAAATAACAAAACTAGGCGGTGTAGGTTGCTGTGTGGAGGACAAGGGGAGGGGTGCGGATAAGCAGTGGTGAGGTGCGTAAGACAGAGACGAAAGAATGAACGTAGCATAAAAAAAATTAAAGTAACAATGCTGCTGCTTGCCTGCTTCGCTTGGGCTTGGCTGCTGCTGCTGATGCTGATGATGATGACAAAAATGACGACGACGACAACACGGACTATGACGACAACGACGACGACGACGACGACGACGTACGATGATGGACGATGCTGATGATGATGATGATGATGATGATGTTTTCTTCAAAAACATTTTGCATTAAATTTGATTTACCCCAGCTTGTTGCATTCCATGTTCGCTGAACATATAGAAGAAAAAACGAAGCAAATATACTAATAATCATCCATTTTAATTAGAATGCAAAGCATGCATCGCCCCTGTTCAGGCGCTTCAACGTGGCATAAAAGCGTGGAGAACAAAAAGAAGTGGGTGTGTGTGTTCTGTGCTTGTCGGGTCGGTGTGCGTCTGCGATGCGTGGCCCGTGCGCGTGCGCGCCGTGCGTGGTGCGTTCGTCGTCGTGTCCGATCTCCGTCTTTCGTGCGTTCGCGTGCCGTGCGCTGCGTGCGTGGGACACTGCTGCTTAGCGTGTGGCGTGTTAAATGTGTAGACGCAGTTAGTGGCGTGCGTGCGGCGTGCGGTGGTTTGTTGATTTGGTGTTTGTTGTGTTGTGTTGTGTGTGTGATGCGCAGCATACAGCGCCGCAGTGCGCGTCATCGCGCGGCGTGTGTGACTCAAGAGCTGCATTGCTTAGATTTCAAACTCAAAGGAATTCACGTGTTTTACAGCCAACGTGGAAGTCTTCAGAAATCCTCACAAGCGGTCTATTTCTGGACAGACAGGATACTAGTCCTCGACGCATATATCTTAATGTGCTGTTATGAAAATACATGTTCATGCTATCAACCCATCGATTTTAATTATGTTTTGGGCTCTGTATGTACTAATGACAATGATTGTGTGTGCGGTGTTGCCGTGTGCTGTGTGGGTGTGCGTGTGTGTGTGTGTGTGTGTTGTGTTGTGTTGTTGTCATTGTGTGTGGTGTTGTGTGTGTGTTTGTGTTGTGTTGGTGTGTGTTAGACTTGACTCGCGCGCGCGCTTCCTGCGTTTCTGTGCGTTTTTGTGTGTGGCTGTTGGTGTGTGTGGTGTGTGGGTGTGTGTATGTGTGGTGTGTGTGTAATGTTTGTGTGTGGTGTGGTTGTGTGTGTGTGTGTGTGTGTGTGTGTGTGTGTGTGTCCGTGTTGCGTTACATGCTGCGGTCTTGTCGTGTATTGGTTTGTCCGGTGAGATGAGGACCGGAGATAGACAGGAGAGAGTACTGATGATGAGACGGTATAGCGTTTTTTTGTGGACAATGACAATGGTGACATGGACAAGACAGACAGACATAGAGAGATACCGGAGATACAAGATAGAGACAGAAGAGAGAGCGAGAATACCGCAGGGCTTCTCTGTTCCATGAGACTCCTAGGGTCTGTTATCATCTTCGTTTGTACGATAATCTAGCTTTCTCTCCTTCCCTACTTTTCTTCCAATTCCTGGTACTGGGGGGTTCACCCTCTCCTCTCCTCTCCTGCTCTCTCTCTCTCTCTCTCCGCCTCTTCCTTCTCTCGCGTCGTCTTATAGTCTGTATCTTTCCTCGCCCTCCTCATACTCTGCAGGCAGGGTAGGGGGCATTTGTATACGGTGTCTTTTGCTCACCTCGACATTCATATTATGTCAAGCTGTAATTTCAAGACTTAGTGCTTGTGGAACTATATTGGGGAAATAATCACACAGCACATGACATTGCATTTACAAATAACACACCCGGAAGCTGATACTGTTCTCCAGCAGATATTCGGTAGTCAATTGCTTTCTTGCTGAGTCGGCTATGTATGCCGGAACAAGCATAAGCGCAACGCGGTCTAACGCTCCAGACCTGTTAGCTATCATCTGACACGGGAAAAGAGCGTGAACAGAAAAATAAAAGAAGACAATTAATTCTTGGTGTTCAGTGGCTTGTCTCAAAAAGGCGTTAGATACTACACCCGGCTAGTCATGATTTACCGCTTTCATGTCCTCAAAATGACTACATTTTCGGAGGTTGTCTTGCTGCGCTACACGTAGCCAATGCTGGGCATTTAGCTTCAACCATATCGGAGGATCGAATAACAGCACAGGTGAACAAGTCTAATGGAGGGTCGAGGGTGGGGAGGGGGTGGGGGGGGGAGTGGTGCGGGGCGGGGGTTGGTGTTACGGAGTGCAGGGGAACAGAAGGGGACATGTTAGGGTGTAGTTGGCGGATTGCAAACTTTATTCCGTCTCACTTCCCCACTTTCTTTCTCCTCTTCCTCCCCCACTTAACTTACTTCTCCCTCCCGATGTGATCCACCCTAACCACCCACCCCGCCTTTAACCCCTACATACCCCAAAACCACAGAGACAAAAGTGAACAAGTGGTAACACGTAAGTATACCTAAACAGTGAATGGCAAGCACAATCTCCAAAATATTTCAGTGTAGTGCGAGAAGCAAGCGTAAGCAGTGAAAACAAGGTGATTGTGGCTCGGCGTACAACGTTGGGTAGCCTGCGGCTTAGGTCCTCTTGTCCTGAAGACCGGAAAAAAACAGAGACAGGAAAGTGATCCGAGAAATCTGCATGAAGAATGTCGCTCACCACTCTCTGCAAGAGATTAACGAAAAAAACTAGAATATTGTTTTTGCTTCAGGCTAAAAAAACGTATTTAGACAAATTAGACATGATGTATAGAGCAACATTGAATCAGTTCTCTACTTTGCAACAAATGAAAAAAAAAAATTGAAAGTTCAGTCTTTCGACTTAGAAACAACTAACGGGATAAAACTAACAGCTGAAATAGCAAAGCTAAAGAGGACAAGCTAACTTTGTAAAAGTGATCACTGGATCAAGAAAAAGAAAAAATAACTCAAAAACATCAAGGTGACACTGAATTACCATGAAGCATTATGGTCGTTCGTTCATGGAATGTCCGTTGTATACGGTTATCAAAGAGGCAGGGCAGGGCAATAGACTCGAGACGCCAGACAGGATTGCACATCAATAAATACTCCGGACACTCTTTACTCGTCAGTTGGTTGGTTTCCAGTTTTCCCCCGGCGGACATTGAAACTCCGCACACTGTACATCGGCCACAGGCAGTCCTTTACTGGTGTCGTAACCGGAAAACCTTCGGTCCCGTTCATCGTCCGATTTCTTCTCCCGATCACAAGAAAAACGGCGCAGTGTGTGACCATCTAGGTACGAAAAACTGAAGAATTCGGAAGTGTGTCCGAAATATAACGGAGTGACCCTTTTACTTAAAACAAAATTACTAATTCTATTGAAAAGTGCCAACATAAACATTCCGCTTGTTTAATTAACTGCCTGGTCTTGCAAATGGAAAGATTCTGGCCAAGATGAAAAACGCGAAAGCTGTTGAAGTGTGAGGTGGACTTGGACTCGAAAATGCCTGAACAATTCCGGAAAGCAACTGAATCATTAATTGGAACCTGATTTTTTTTTGGTCTCGTCTCTTACCCCCCCCCACCCCCCGCCCCCCCCCCCCCCCCCCCCCCCCCCCCCCCCCCCCCCCCCCCCCCCCCACCCCCCCCCCCCCCCCCCCCCCCCCCCCCCCCCCCCCCCCCCCCCCCCCCCCCCCCCCCCCCCCCCCCCCCCCCCCCCCTCCCCCCCCCCCCCCCCCCCCCCCCCCCCCCCCCCCCCCCCCCCCCCACCCCCCGTCCACCCCCCCCCCCCCCCCCCCCCCCACCACCCCCCCCCCCCCCCCCCCCCCCCCCCCCATCCCCCCCACCCCTCTCACTCCACTCCCCCCCCACACCCACCCCCCCACCCCCCACCCCCCCCCCACCCCCCACCCCCCCCCCCCCCCCCCCCCCCCCCCCCCCCCCCCCACCCCCCCCCCCCCCGTGTTTAACGTGATACCGTGGTTTAAACGATATGAAACGGAATTTGAATTATTTGCTTTTTTCAAGTGTTGGACTAATGTGTGTGCCTGATGCCGGGAGGAGCTTTGTTGGCGATCTGTCTGGAATAGGCTCGTGTGTTTACATGTGGGTGCATGTTGGTAAAAGACAACCGCCACCATTATGAAGTGAACTCATAGCGGGTCACGTTTTTCTTCTGTCTTCTGTGACTGTTTCTCTCTCTCTCGTACTCCCCTTCCCCCCCCCTCGGCGCCCGCCCCCGCGTTGTCCGCCGAGAGCGCGTGATCCTCCTTTCCCGTGCTTGTTCCACGGGACGGTAGAGAATGGTATAGTGGGGGGGGGGGGGGGTGTGGGACTTGTCAGCGATGAATGACGGAGCTGTAGTGTAGAAGCGTGGATTAGTCCCGTGTGTTACTTTGTGGCAGGTTTTTTTCTTTTTTGTTTTTTTGTTTTTCCAATTCTCGTTTTGTATGTGACTGGGAATTAGACACCATCCAATGAGGTGTTAGAGAATATTAATAGTCCTCCTTCAATTGCGTATTCTCACTGCATTGATTGTGGACACTTTCCTGTCTGGGTCGGAGAGAGTTCCGTTTCCGATAGTTTGTCTGCCCATTTTTTTGTGTTTTATTTCCATGTCACAGTTATCGCCTGATTCACTCCTTCTCTTTCTTTCTCTTGTCTGCCTCTGGTGGATGTCTGATGTCGCAAAAAACTGATGTGTTCCCTCATGTATTCTGTATTTTCCTCCTCCTCTCTTTCCTCTCTTCCGGTTCCCCATTCCTCTGTGTATGCCCTGTTCCATTCCCATCTCCCTTGCTCTTCTCCTTCTCCTCGTGCCCCACTCTTGTCCGTTCATCTCCCGACCGTCTTTCCCTCCCCTGTTCCCGTCACGCCCTGGAAAATGCAAATAGCGGTAGTATTGTTTGCTTTTGTTCAAGTTCTCTTTGCGCCACATAATTTAGTTATTGCTTTGACTGTTCACCGGTCTGTTTTGTGATTTGATTCTGCCCACGAAGCTACTGAACACACGGTACTCCTCTATGATTGTGCTCACAGTGTGTGTGGGTGTGTGTGTGTGTGTGTGGTGTGTGGTGTTTTGAAGAGAGCTCTTGAAACCTTTATATTACAATCTTTCCCTTGCTCACTCTCGGGCCAATTTGTCGTTTTTTCCGGGCCGGTGGGGGTGGGGGTGGGGGGGTGACCCGGGGGGAGATGGGCACTGGAGAGAACACGCGGGCGCCTGCCGGGGTCGCGCCGCGGCGTTGCGCGCACGCGCGAGCGCACGCGCAGGTTCCGTACCTTAAATTCGTATCTTGAATATTGTGACGTTCCATATGTCGCATATAGTTAAGAAGGTTGCTTTATTATACTTTTTCAGTGTCGAGTACTTTTTTTTGCCTCCTGACATGAATATGATATTGCTCAACTGCTCTTGTTTTAAATATGTTCTAAAAAAGGATAATTGAACACTGTTACCAGCAAACCAGTCATCTCTGTGTCGTTCTCCCCTCTTTCGATCTCACCTTCTCCCCTCTCGCTCTCTGGGTTGCTTCTCTCCCCTCCTCATCTCCCGTCTTTCCTCTCTCTCCGTCCCCCTCTCTTTTCTCTTTTTTTTTTTTGTTTAGTGTGCTTTTTTTACGTCTCTTGTGTTTTCTTCCTCCCTCTCTTTTCTTTTCCTTTTCCTCCCTCGCTTTTCCCCCCCCCTTCTTTTTTCCCCTTTTTCTCCTTCCCTTTTCCTCTCCTCCACCCGTCCCCCCCCCCTTTCCCTATCCTTCCCCAGTCTTTTTCTCTCCTCTCTTTTTTTTTTTCTTTAAAATTTTTTTCTTTCTCCTCTTCACTCTCCTGGTTGTTTTCCTCCTTTCCTTGTTCTTTCTCTCCTCACGTCTTGTCCATTTTTGGCTCTTTTTTCCTTTTTTCCCTTTTCCTTTTTTTTCCCCCTTTCTCCTTCTCTTCCTTTTTTTTTTCCTCCCTCTTCTTTCCTCTTTCTTTCTTTTTTTCCTTTTTTCCCTTTTTCCTTCCCTTTTCCTCCTTCACTTTGTAAATCTTTCTTTTTTTTCTTTTTTTTTCTTTTTTCTCCTCGTTTCCTTTTTGTTTTCTCCCCCTGTCTTCCTTCCCTTTTTCAGATTCTGCTTTTTTACCTCCTTTTTTTTTTTTCTCCCCAAGAAGTTTATATATTTCTATTTTTTCTTGTCCCCTCTGCGTACATCTCTCTCTCTCTTCCTCTCTCCTCTCCTCCTTCCTTCCCCCGCTCCTCCTCCTCGCTCCATCTTCTTCGTCTCTCTAAAAGCGTCGAATCATTGGTCTTTGTTATATGAAATAATTGTATGGTATGTAGTTTTTTTTTTTGGACTGAGGGTGAGTGGAAGATGAGTGATTTGACGCAATGGCTGTAGTTAGCTCCCATTAGTAATAACGCTCATAGGGACCATTATGGCATGTTCCTGTTCCACCTTCGAACCACTAGATACTGACCCAGGATGATAGTAGTGTCTCAGTTTTAGAATCCATTATTCCATGAAAACAATTGTCATCCACACGTTTTTTTTTTTCCCCCTCACATCTTTGACCAAACATGGTCTGCGGCTTATTATAAAAATGTTTTCACACCCTGAACATAATCTACTTTGGGCTTTCTGGCATAAACTATTTCTGAATTCTTAGTGTCACTCCATTGTGACCGCAAATTGCACTGTTTTGTAAAGAGGGGAGAGAATCAGTCTACTTCGACGTCATATTTCATGCATTGTACATCCCCCCCCCCGCCTCTCTCGCTCGCTCGCTCTCTCTCTCCCTCCTTGGCCCCTCGTGTTCCTCCGCTCTGTTATTGGCGCGGGGGGGGGGGGGGGGGGGGGGGGGGGGGGGGGGGGGGGGGGGGGGGGGGGGGGGGGGGGGTGGGGGGGGGGGGGGGGTGGGGGGGTCCCACCACACTCCCCCCATCACTGGGGGGGGGGGTCATCCCATCTCTACTCATCTCATCGGGGGGGGGTGGGTCCCCTTGGGTGGGGGGGGTGGGGGGGGGGGGGTGTTAATTAAGGGTGGGGGGGGGGGGGGGGAGGGGTAATAAACATCTTTGTAGTATGATTATGATATACAGCTATAACCTATTACTAGTTAGTGTTCTTTGACTTGTCCTCATTCCCCAGCCCTGCCTTGGTACTGAACACCCTAAGTGGTCCGTGGTGTGTTTTGTTTTTTTTTTTTTATTTTTTTTTTTTTTTTTTTTTTTTGTTTTTTTTTTATATAGGTCGACAAGAGCACACCCCAATGCTCGCTTGTGCCGATTCAAGCGAATTTCTAACAACGTTTTCCATTGTTTGTTTTTGCAGGTTTTGCAAGATTTATTCTCCCTGATGTTTGGTCCTACCTACTGACTACTCCCGTCTTCCGTTATGTTGTTCGTTGGTTTTCCAACATTAATATGATGATTTGCGTTACACAAGGGAGTCATTTTATTGTCTTTATGTGTTTATCACTTGGTCTTCGCCTTGCCAGTGATTGCGAAGGCACTTCCTTTTCTATGTCGCGGGGGATTGTTATTGTTGACGGTAATAATAAATGTAAAGTTTTTGTTATTTTGTTCAAAAATAATGTATTCATAAAAATTTACTTTGAAGACATGGATAGTATATAGTAGTATACCAGTTCTTCAGTGGTAAAAGTTCACAGGGGATGAACAATCCGCAGAAGACGAGACGGATGTTTTCCCATTATTTAAGACACATAAGAAATATAATGTCTACTTCTGTTTAGTTTTTGTTACAAGATACGGACCGCACTTTGAGAAAAGATTAGATGGAAGAGTTTGTTTTTAGCGGAAATGGGGATATCAGGGGTTTTTTTTTTTTTTTCCCAATACATCAAAATCAAGAGGGGTTGCATATACTGTTTTAACAACAATAATTGTCGAATTCAAATCCAAGTCAAAACGTTGTAATGAAAGATACAACCCCTGCAGAAATGATGTCATGGTATTGATTGAAATGCACAAAAGCAATTTCATTTTTTGTTTAACATATATGCCCTCCCCCACCCCTCCCCTAACAGAGATGATCCTGGGTTTTATCATACACTGAAAGAAAAGATTGATGGGTTAATAACTGAAAATATAATACTGCAGGTGATTTAATCTAGTTCTTGATCCTTCTCGAAAGACTACTTGTAATTACAAACATACTAATCACAACCCCCGAAAGCAAAAGCAAGAAACGGTCTGAAAACTTTCGACAATTTTTAGATTTAAGAAAAACAAGATTTAAAAAAAAACGAATATTGGGCTGGTCAGTTAAATCCTGATTGCCTCCGTACACTTGGAGAATACCAAGACCCATCCTTTTCCATGCGAGGTTAAACTTTTTTTTTTATTTCCGATTCTGGGTTTCCTTTGTAAATGACGCTGGATATCGAATTCATATAGAACAGAAAAACAGATCATTCCGCTGTAATCTTAAAACTGAAATTCAATGACATG
>JADBJO010033570.1:5000-10000 GCA_016801955.1 Conus betulinus
CAGGCAATGCATTTGCATTAAAAACGACACCAAAAAGTATTGGTGTTGGACGAAGGTCTTTGAAGACAGAATGTGTCTGGCTTTAATGATGGGGGTTAAATGCAGTCGTCGTATACAAAGACTCTCATTAGTGGTTGACCTCAGCGTTCTGGCGAAGTAAGGAAATGTTGCTTACAGCCCAGCCGACCGCAAAGGGTCATATCAGTGCTGGCGAAATAAAGAGGAGACTAACCTTAGTAGGAAGGAAAAGTGAGGGACAGAGTAAGAGAAGCGCAATATGTTGTTGTTTGTTGTTGTTGTTGTGGTGTGTGGTTGTTGGTGGTGGTGGTGTGGTGGTGGTGGTTGTTGTTGTTGGTTGTGTTGTTGTTGCTTTTCCTTAGCATTTTGTGAATGCGCGTTATGAAGAAACAAAAAAACAAAGGGAAGGAAACTCTGGCTGAGGCAGAAACAGTAATCAAAGAACAAGTAAAGTCATGTCTTGAACAGCATTCGTTTGAAGTCACGAGCGTCAATTTATGTCATCAAGGGAGTAAGAGTTACCCTACTTGTCTTTTTTTTTTTAAACAGAGGGAGCCACAGTTTCCTTTTCAAATACAAGTAGAATCAATCGAACATGAGCTGATCATGTCTGAACCTATATACTTTACTTCTTATGGAGCGATCGTTTGGTTTGCCTTTGGCGTGTACGCCCTACAACGAAATGGCAGGGAGTTTGGACCTCAACAGGTAATTCCAGCCTACTGGGCTGGCGTGCTACTCTGCCCTGCCCGTACCTCGTGGACCAGAGTGCTGGGGGCGTAATTAGAAAAATGGGCAGCTGGCGTGGACGACGGGTGGGGAGAAGGGGAGGGGGGAGGGGGGGGAGGATGATAGTTGAAAGTGGGAGGGGGATGCGAGAGTGAATGAGTTTCAGGGTGAGAACAAGAGTGTGAGTGTGTGTGTGTGTGTGTGTGTGTGTGTGTGTGTGTGTGTGTGTGTGTGTGTGTGTGTGTAGGTGTGTGTGTACGTGTGTGTGTGTGCGACTAAGATTCACAATTTGGCATTCATTGTGAAGGACACTTAGGTAGGTAATAATCAGTATCATGACAAATCTTCATAAAGATTTAGACCCCAGTTTATCTGTGCCAGTATTGGAGTTATTCTCTTTTCATATTCATGCGGTCATGTACAGTTATGTACATATTTACAAGATGCATTTGGAGAGAGAGAGAGAGAGAGAGACAGACAGACAGACAGAGAGACAGACAGAGAGAGAGAGAGAGAGAGAGAGAGAGAGAGAGAGAGAGAGTCTGTCTGTCTGTCTGTCTGTGTCTGGGTGTCTGTGTGCCTGGATGTCTCTGTCTGTCTTTCTGTCTGTCTATCTGTGTCTGGGTGCCTTAGTATACACACTTCGTATACAGCGCAGTTCTAAAGAAACTACGAGAAGACCAGTCAAAATTTAAAAATCTCTCTTTTATTCGCGGCCTCCATTGACATTGTGAAGTCCAGTTTGTAGACAAAAAAAAATTGTCGCTGAATGTGACTGTGTGTGTGTGTGTGTGTGTGTGTGTGTGTGTGTGTGTGTGTGTGTGTGTGTGTGTGTGTGTGTGTGTGTGTGTGTGTGTGTGTTGTTTTGTTTTTGTTTTTTTTTCTCTCTATCTCTCTCTCTCTCTCTCTCTCTCTCTCTCTCTCTCTCTCTCTCTCTCTCTCTCTCTCTCTCTCTCTCTTATTCCATGAATCGAAAGAAGCTTATCATGGCCTATTCTTTTGAAAAATGGAATCATAGGAAAACTTTTCCGATGTATCCACAGCATGTATGTTACAGTCAGAACTAGAATTCGTTCCGGCTCAAAATTGACAGACTTAATAAACTGAAAGCCGAGGGGTAAAACAAGGCGATGTTACAAGTCCAGTGTTGTTCACTTTATTTTTATAAATGAATTAGCGTTGGGAGTAATCAGAAACGGGAAACATGGTGCTACATTTACGTGTGATTACTTTGAATTATTTATATTACTTTTGGCAGATGATGTGTCTCTCTTGTCTGAAACAATAGTTGGGTTACAGACACAGTTAAACAGCCTATATAGAGCAGCATCAGGACTCCATCTAAAGCTGAATATGAATAAAAGCAATATCGTCGTTTTTAGGAAAGGTGGATACCTAGCAGCGAGAGAACATTGGTCTTACAATGGAATCCCTATACCCGTTGTTAATGTTTATAAGTATTTAGGTATTCATTTTTCAACAAGATTGAGTTTTTACTGTGTCGTGTCAAAATCTTGCCAGCAGAGCGAAACATGCGATGTTAAGTATACTGCAAAAATTATTTCGATTAAACTGTAGTTCCCTTGTTGTATATCTTAAATTATTTGACACACAAGTACAACCAATTGTTCAGTATGGGGCTGAATTATGGGGATTAAGTAGTGCAGCTCGACACTGTGAAAAGGTACACCTGTTTGCTCTTAAAAACTTCTTAGGTGTTCAAATGCAAACACCAAATGATTTGATATATGGAGAAAACAATTAGATACCCATTTACATAAATTCTGCAGTCAGGTGTGTACGGTACTGGCTAAGGTTGACAAGAATGGATGAGACAAGGTTACCACGAAAAGCATATTGTGCGTCGTTCGATTTGGATTCTCGAGACAAAACCAACTGGGTATCCGATATTCGTTGTAAATTGTATTCATTTGGTTTTGGCTAAACCAAGGTGCTGAGGGAATAAATCAGTTCCTTTACTGCTTTTAAGGAAAGATTGGTTCTTTGTAGATGGCAAGAATGGGACTTTCATATTAAGAACAGTGAAAAGATTTAGTTTCTATAATACTTTTTGCACAATAGCTGCTGATAAGACGCATTTGAAATTGAACTTAGACAGGCACCTGAAAATCATTACGACAAAATTTAGACTTGGCGTATCGGAAATCGCTGTCCATAAGTTTCGTTACAAACAACACACACCTGTTGATTTAATTTGTCCATTGTGCAAACAAGCGACAGAAGGTGAGGTGCATTTTGTTTTGTGTGCTGTCCCATTCTAAAGGATTTAAGAGTAAGGTATATACATCTAAAGTACTATAAATATCCGAATCTTTTCCGTCTTGGATTACTTGTAGCATCAAATAAAACGAAAAACAACTAAAAATCTGTCTATTTATCTATATAAAGCGTGTAAGATACGTTCTGTGCATGTTTCTTAGTGTGTCAGTTTTTGATCAGTTACATTGTATTATATTTCTTTTGGAACGATTTTTTTGTTGCACCCCCTTCAATAGGGGCAATGGCCTATTCACAGACGCGGAACAACATATTTGGTTGACACTCCCATCTTGTTGTCTTTGACTGTGGACACGCTGGACGCCATGCCTTTTTGCCCTCTCTCTGCTACCTTTCTCCCTGGCTTCTTTCTCTGGGTCGGCCTCTTTCCCTCCAGTACGCCACTTCAACGGTTGATCCGCGATGGTGTGACGGGGATAGGGGGGGGGGGGGGGGGGGGGGGGGGGGGGTGGGAGGGGAGTCTTGTTGTTCTTTTGATTGCACCACCATCTGATTGGGTCGGCCTCAGAAGCAACAGCAACTGCAGCAGCAACAGCAGCAGTCGGCCACAATTGCCTTGCTTCTGCTTACAAATCTGTGCGGAACGGGTTTCTTTTCATCTCTTATTCCCAACGTACTCGACTACCCCTGCCCGTTTTCAACTGACTTTTCTCCCCCTCCCCCCCCCCCCCCACTCCTCCTACTCTCCTGCTTCTCTAGCTCCCCCACCTCACCCTCCACCCCTACCCCCACCTCCTTCCTTCTCTCTCTACGTTCAGTGCCGGATAAATCAAGATTCTTTGCACGATTATCCAAGCGTGGGGGGAGTAGCGTGTCAGTGTGGATGCCTTGTCAGAAATGCCCCTGCCAGATTTTTCTGCACGAAACTAGCCAGCCCTGCCCCAACACGTGTTTTGGGTTTAAGCTGTGTGGCTAGAGCTGTTTTCTCAACTGCCCTGCTCCCTCCCCTAATCAGGGACTATAGTAGGAAAAGGGACAACCAACCAACTGCGGCATGCCTGATACACTGAGCTTTCTATGAACTTGCGGACAGAATGGTTTTGACTGGCATGTGGGAAGTTTATTTCCGGTCAGAAAAGTTTGTATATAGTATGGTGGCGTGTGGTTGATATCTTGGTGAAGGGAGTAAGAACAGTTGTAAATGAAGAATGCGAAAATGTTGTTTGCAACTTAGATTTACTGGTGAAGTATTGATGTATTTTGTTCTTCCAATGTGTGTGAGTGTGTGTGTGTGTGTGTGTGTGTGTGGTGTGTGTGTGTGTGTGTGTGTGTGTGTGTGTGTGTGTGTGTGTGTAAAACTGTTAGCAATCGTACTTGTAAGCTAGGATTATGACAAAGAAAGTGAAAACAAACGGCAGCATTGCTGAGAAGCCAGCCAAAATACAAATAAAACATACAAAACACAGTGAAGAGCAACGGGTTTGTTTTGTTTTTTGTTTCAACATGCAATGCGAAAAAGAACACAGGTGCATTTTACACAAAGGTGTTTTCTTCGAACGTCCATGCGATTGATCGCGCGATTGAATGTGTGTGTGTGTGTGTCTGTTTATGTGTGCGTGTGCGTGCGTGCGTGTGTGTGTGTGTGTGTGTGTGTGTGTGTGTGTGTGTGTGTGTGTGTGTGTGTGTGTGTGTGTGTGCGTGCGTGTGTGTCTGTGTGTTTGTCTGTGTGTGTGTGTCGGTCTTTGTGTGTGTATGAATGTGCGTGTGTGCGTGTGTGTGTGTGTGTGTGTGTGTGTGTGTGTGTGTGTCTCTCTCTCTCTCTCTCTCTCTCTCTCTCTCTCTCTCTCTCTCTCTCTCTCTCTGTCACCTGTCTGTTTTTTTGTTTCACCGTCATTGAACGTGTTATGGTGGTATACGAAGCTTTGACCTGACTGGTCATAGCAGTGTTTATTCCGATGGGCTGATAATATCACACTCTAAGACTGGCTGAGGCTTCGGTATCATCCATATCTTCC
>JADBJO010033571.1:0-14432 GCA_016801955.1 Conus betulinus
GAAAGAGATCTAATGCTCCAAGAGAGTATGGAGTAGGTTTTGCAGTTTGGGGTATGATGGAACCAGGTAGCAGTGGCTCAGAGTGACTCCTGACTGTGCCTCAGCACCACTGAAGGCCTTGTCACCCTTGTCAGCGTATATGCTCCAACTCTGTCCACCATTCCAGATGCCATAAAGAACATCTCCAGCACAGAACACTTGTTCACCTGGGCGACTTCAATGCCAGAGTGGGTGCAGACAACGACTTGAAGCTCTCTTGCCTTGGTTCCTTTGGAGTGGGGAAAATGAATGAGACCGACAGCGACTGTATGAGTTTTGCACCTGACACGAACTGTGCATCGCTAACTCCTTCTTCAAGACGAAGCGTCAACACAAAGTCTCCTGGAGAACCCACGCTCAATGTGTTGGTAGCAAATGGATCTGATCCTGGTACGACGCTCTCCTGTCTCCACACTCGCTCTTACCATATGAGTGGGAGTGGGACACGGACCACTCGCTAACATGTTGCAGGATCAGGCTGCGACTAAACATGTTCCACTGCTCAAAAGAAACAAAGGGGCTTTCGTATCGACGCCAGTAAGATGTCTCAGCCAGATCTTGTGAAACAGTTCACAGCGGCCTTTGAGAGATAATATGCTGCATTGCAAACCCGAGACTGCCATGGAGAGATGGGAAACTTTACGACACACACCATGCACCGCACTGCCCTGGCTATCTTTTGGAAGAAAAGTTCGAAGCCTCACGAAAGCCAAATCGTTAGAAATGAATCCAATTATTGAGGCCAAGCGCGCTGCACTCGCTAGGTACAAGCAGTCACCCAACGAGGAGAACCTGCAGATCCTCAGGGCTGCCAGGAGCAAGATTAAGCTTAGTGCCAGGTCACTGCGCCAGTGAGTTTTGGACAGAGCTCAGCTAGGAATTACAGACAGCCACTGGAAGAGACAAAATTAAAGGGATTATGATGGCATCAAGAAGGCACTGAGACCAACACAGAGCAAGGTGGCTCCCCTCTAATCCTCCACTGGGGAAGTTATCAACGACCCAGTTCAGCAGATGGAGAGATGGGTGGAGCACTACTCCGACATCTACTCCACAGAGAATACAGTGATCTTAGCCCTTGATGCCATCAAGTGCATGCCCAGTCATGGAAGAGTTTGATGTACAGCCGACCGTGGACGAACTCAGCAAGGCCATTGACAGCTTGGCATCAGGCAAGGCACCTGGCAATGATACCGTTCTTCCAGACCTCATCAACACACTGCAAGACTACACTTCTGAACCCTTTGCACACAGTCCTTTGTGTTGAATGAGGGAGCTGTGCCGCAGGACATGAGGGATGCTAAGATTGTCATCCTGTACACAAACAAGGGCAAGAGGAATGGCGACTGCAATAACCACAAAACATCTCTCTTCTTAGCATTGTCTGCAAAGTTTACGCTCGGGTCCTCCTGATCCGCCTGCAGAAGCTGACTAAACGTGTTTATCCGGAATGACAGTGTGGTTTTCGAGCAGCAGAGAGGTCCACGGTAGACATGGTCTTCTCCCTTTGCCAGCTCTAGGAGAAGTGCACAGCGCAGTGGATGCCCCTGCATGTCGCATTCATCGAATTCACCAAGACCTTCGACCTAGTCAGCAGAGATGGTCTTTTCTAGGCACTCTGAAAGGTCGGCTGCCACCCCCCCCCCCCCCCCCCTCCCCAAACTGAACAGCTTAATTTAGTCCTTCTACTCCAACGTGAAAGAGACTTTTAATGGCAACTTCTCCAAGCCCTTTGACATATGCAGCAGTGTCAAACAAGACTTTGTCTTTGCCCCCACCCTCTTGAGGGTCTTCTTTGCTCTCCTCCTGAGGCATGCATTCAGCACAGTGCAAGAGGGGATATACCTGCTGATCAGGTCAGATGACTGGCTTTTCAGTTTCACCTGCCCATGAGCAAGGACAAATGTCCCGCGAAGCCCTCATAAGAGATATGCAGTTTACTAATGATGTCATTGTTGCAACCCACACCAAATGGGAATTCCAGTTTTTGATGGACCACTTCTCCCAGGTCTGCAAAGACTTTGGTCTGACTATCAGCCTAGAGAAGACCAATGTCCTGGGTCAAGACGCTTCGTAACCACCAGCCATCACCATTGATAAATATGAGCCATCCATCAATTCACTAAATGTTGGGTCCACCATCTTCGATATCTCTTCCTTGAGACTGAGATCAACATCACGATCGGGAAGACAGCCACAATACTTGCTTGCCTCACACATAGAGTGTGGACAAATCCAAGCTGATCACAAACACAAAGATGGCAGTGTATTACGCCTGCGTTCTCTGTGCCTTGCTGTATGGCAGTGAGACATGGACCACCCATAATGGCAGAAGAAGGCTCAATTCCTTCCACCCCAGAAGCTTCCAGCGTGTACTCAATATCTCCTGGTAAGACAGGTGACCAACACCGAAGCCCTGTCTCAGGCTGGCCTCCCTACCATGTATACCCTGCTGAGACAGCATCGGTTGCGATCGCTGGGCCGCGTTCACCGTATGGAGATGGTCGCATCCCATAAGATGTCCCCTATGGAGAGCTTGCCACAGGACAGAAAAGCCTTGGCCATCCACAGCTGCGATACAAAGACGTTTGCAAAAGAGAGACATGAAGGCGCCTGAGATCAACACAGAGTCCTGGGAGGACCTTACAGCAGACCGCAGCAGCTGTAGAAACACTCTCAAGAAACAGCTGCAGATTGGCGAAGACAAACTGACATCTGCTGCAGCAGAAAAACGAACCCGTAGAAAGGGGATGGCAGCTAACAAACCAGTGTCAACATACAGATGTGACCACTGTGACAGAAACTGCCACTCTCGCATCG
This sequence comes from Conus betulinus, assembly GCA_016801955.1. Lineage (NCBI taxonomy): Eukaryota > Metazoa > Mollusca > Gastropoda > Neogastropoda > Conidae > Conus > Conus betulinus. The sequence continues at coordinate 2,860 of JADBJO010033571.1, forward strand.
GTTTCTACAGTCACAGGTGACGCTGCTCCGGTCGAGCAGACAGCCCAGTCAGATAGCTAAACATTCGGTCGGATATACTCTATTCATGGTCAGCTATGACCGACAGCAGCCTACTACTGGTACAGCCTCTATCCCTCCACAGTGTTCTGCAGAACCCATTAGTAAATCACCATCCCACATGAAGTCCAGGTACTATGTTTTCATCCCCAAGGACATAGTGCATTACGTGACTGATTTGTGGATGGGAGCAATCTGCTTTGCTTGTACATCCATGAACTTCATGGCCAGCACAAAGTTACATTCTCAATCCTCACCTCCACAGTCACACAATGACCAAGCATTCCACGGGACTGGACACGTACACGTATGGAACTTGTCTTGTTACCTATTGAATGGAGAGCACTTTGAAGCTGATCCATGAGACAACTGGAACTAGAACTTTAATATCGTGGTTTGAACCACGATTGCATGGTTGAGGACCACCTGCATGGTAATTTATCTGGAGTTTGCAAATGGCACAACATCCCCCTATATCATCGAAAAGGGTATGGGAAACTTGTCTTTTTTTTTTTTTTACCCCTGCGACCATGTTCAAAATTTCTGAGTCTGGTGTGATGCCAGGCCAAGCATCTACAGCCTGTCTCAGTCTCCCAGCCATGACAACAGGCATTTGATGTTTCAATGGTAAAATTTTAAAAAAAAATATTGAATGAGGCAGGGAACAGTAAGCAGCAAAGATTAACATTCAAGAAGGGTAACTCTTGCTCCCCTGATGAGACAATTACATGCCCATAACTCCAAAGAAAGGTTGCTTATGGCACCAGTCATCAAGCATATTTGTCAAGACAAGGCACACAGAGCAAACAAGGAGATATCCCCTAGAAAAGATGCTCCAAGCTTGCCTATGTGCCCCTCAAATGAAACATGCACACAGCAAAAAAACAACTGAAGAAATGAATGAAGAAAGATCAAGATTATTCAGCACCGGCATGGTCTTTTAAGTTTGAGCATTGACAAACAGAACAGACACGAGGACGGAAACAAGTACAAACCTCGGTTTGACTGAAATGAAAGGGAAACTTAAATGAGGCAAAAAGTAAATAGTGAATAATGAACAAGAAGGATAACTCTTGCTCTCATGATGAAGCAATAACACTCAGGAGGAGGAGGCAGAGGATGGGGTGAGGATGGGGTGAGGGGGGAGGTGGGGTGGGGGCACTAAGCGGGAGGATTTAAATTGTTGTGAATTAGAAGTGGACAGGATGAGAGACAGTGCGTGTGGTGTTTCCGGTTATTCCTAACCAAAAAAAAAAAAAAAAAAAAAAAAAGTTCTACTGTCATTTCAAACTGCTGTTCATTTGTATGTTAATTGTACGAATGCTGAAAAATGTTCATCTATGTACTAAGTATAGACCATGAAGTCTTGAGGAATAGTCTTGAGTCTATATCACGTAGGTGATGGTACAGTTTATGCATGCATAATATATGCATGCATGAACGCATATATGTATGTATATGTGTATGCATGTATGCATGTATGTATGTATGTATGTATGTATGTGTGTGTATTTATGTATGTATGTATGTATGTATGCATGTATGTATGTGTATTTTTTCGTCCGGTCCCACATTTTGGGAACACGTTGACCGGAACATGTAAACCGGTTTGCCTATATACATGACAGCTACTCACCTGCGTTTTGTGTAAGTCAGGTGAGCGAAGATTTCGCTTCAGTTCTACAGAGGTGCCGGCACAGAAACAGCTCCATAGGGCCGAAGTGAGACTGAAGACGAATTCTTGTGGCAGCCAGGTATATATTGATAATGAATTGAAATTAGGGTCAGTAGACATCGTGTGTGCACTGCCAGCTGGTGTGGAGTGCAGCACAAGCCCAGCCACCGTCTCTGCTCCATGACGAGGTGTCGAGAGATTGTCCGTGAGGTCTGCAGAGTTCGTCGGGACGACGACTTGTGTGCTTCTGGTGTGTGGGCGTTCCTAGAAGGACTCCACGAACTACTTTCGTGAGTGGCTTCGTTTCCGTTGAGTCGACGTGTGTCGTTCTGTTGTGTGGGAACCCCTGGAAGGACTCCACGAGCTGCTTCAATGAGTGACTTCTGACCTGTGTGAGATCTGTGTGACAAGGGCTAGATGTGGACAAGTGCATAGACAGTTTGTGCGACACTGCTGTGGATGCCAGCCTGGCCTGTGTGAAAAGAAATACGCCATTGTGACAATATAGTTTCAGAGCGCACCAGAATGACCCCCCATCACATGCTACGAATAATGCCTTCACCAGCACGAAACCAAAAGTGCAGAAGAGGCTTTGCGAAATGCAGGATGACTGGGTTCAGCAAAAAGGCCGATCAAATCCAGGGCTACTCAGACAGTCATGACACAAGCGTTTCTACGATGCTCTGAAGGCTGTGTATGGACCCCAGTCCTCCGGCTCCTCGCCTCTCCTCAGTGCCTTGCCTCTCCTCAGTACAGATGGGACCCAGGTGATGACAGAAAAGAAACCGATTCTGGAGAGATGGGCTGGACACTCTAAGCAGGTTCTCAACCACGCTGCCTCAATCAGCGACAAGGCCATTGCACGCCTACCTGAAGTGAAGATCCGGCAAGACCTTGAAAACCCCCCCCCCCCCCACACCACACACAAACAGAAGAAGTCAGAAAGGCAACCAAACAACTTTCCTGTGGCAAAGCACCAGGATCTGATGCAATTCCTGCCGACGTTTACAAATCAGGACGCCCAGCCTTGACACAGAAGCTGACACAGCTCTTTCAGTCCATGTGGAATGAAGAGAGGGTCCCACAACAGTTGAAAGATGCCAACATTCTCCACAGAGAAAGTTCAGCCGCCAGTCCTGCGACAATCACCGATGCATCTCTCTCGTGTCCATAGCTGGGAAGATCTTGGCTCGTGTCCTGGTCAACCGCCTTCTACTACATCTTGAGCAGGGTCTCCTCCCAGAAAGCCAGTGTGGCGTTCGTGCAGAACGAGGAACTGCAGACACGATTTGCTGCACGACAGCTCCAGGGAAAAATGCCAAGAGCAGCAGAGCGATCTGTTCGTGACCTTTGTCGATCTGACCAAGACCTTCGGTACGGTCAGCAGAGATGCTTGTAGAAGATCATGGAGAAATTTGACTGTCCCAGCAGGTTCATTACGATCGTCCGACAGTTCCACGACGGCATGATGGTGAACGTACTGGTTTGATGGAGACGAGTCAGAAGCCTTTCCAGTGACCAACGGCGTAAAGCAAGGCTGCGTTCTCGCCCCTACACTGTTCAGCATGGATTTTCTCCGCCATGCTGACTGATGCCGCCAAGGTGGTATACATGTTAGATACAGAACTCATGGTCCGGTGGGCTGTTCAACCTCAGGCGACTGCAGGCTGTTACAAAAGTGAAAGAGACCATCAGGTACTTCTTGTTTGCTGCTGCTACGCCCTCAATGCCAGCACAGAGCAGATGATGGACTGCCTCTCACGAGCCTGCGACAACGTCGGTCTCACCATCAGCACCAAAAAGACCGAAATGATGTATTAGCCTGCGCCAGGTAAACCCTACCAGGAACCACACATCACATGCACTGTAAAGGGGCAGAACTTACATGCAGTTGACTACTTTCACCCATCTGGGCAGCACACTCTCACGAGCTGAGAACATTGACGCAGAGGTCAGGAACAGGATTGCCAAAGCCAGGTCTGTGTTTGGGTGGCTCCGTGAAAATGTCTGGAAGCGGAGATGACTAGGCCTTACCACCAAACTGAAGGTCTACCATGTAGTGGTACTAATCACTCCTCCTCTATGCCAGTGAGACTTGGACTGTCTATAGCAGACACGCCGAACAGCTCAACTATTTTCACCTCAGCTGTCTCCGCAGACACCTACACATCAGTAGCAGGACACAAAGTCCCAGACACTGAGATCTTGGAAAGGGCCAGCATCCCCAGCATCTACACTCTCCTTCAGAAATCCCGAGCCAGATGGGCTGGCCACATCGTCAGAATGCCAGATAGTCGACTGCCAAAACAACTGCTGTAGGAAGAACTAAGTCAGGGCAAAAGCAAAGTTGGCGAACAGAAGAAATTTTCCAAGACTGCCTCAAAGTGTCCCTCAAAGGCCTGAACATCAACCTCAACACCTAAGATTCGCTTGCTCTGGACCGCCCAGCCTGGCGAAGCATCATCACAAAGGGTGGATGTACATCAGAGAAGAGACGCACAGCAGAAGCTGAGAGAAAGCGAGCCGCACGCAAGGCCAGAGCTACCTCCACCTCCACTGTAGCAACCACCCGCATGTGTCCCACATGTGGGCGCTCCTTCCGGGCCCAGATTGGCCTCACCAGCCACGTCCAGACCCACACTCAGCGATCTGCCATCTGAGATTGAAGTCATGGTCATCTTCGAAGTCGTAGGACGAACAACAACATAGTTTCTAGTATCGTTGTGCAACCTTGCTTGTGACGTAAAATAGTTATCATACCTGATTGCTATTATTATGTATTATGCACTTATTGTTTTGATTTGATGGTTCAGGCAGCAAAAGAAAAAAAAGTAGAAACTTAACTTAATTCCTGCCTGTCTATGTTCGTGTGGTGTGGGTGTATGTAGAGAAAAGTCGTACACGCATCCAAACTTTTTTCAGATGAGAGTCAGAGAGCAGAACACGCACCACACACCATCCGTAACAATGTATGTATGTATGTATGTATGGATGGATGCATGGATGGATGGATGGATAGATGGATGAATGTTCATGTAGATTTGTATTTGAGGAGTAAATGCTTATCATTCCAATGAGCAATTGCCATGTTATGCTGTTTGCTCCTTTATGCCTTGTTCCTTTTCCACAGTTCTTTATCTTCATTTTTCTGTGGTTACTATTACGGACATGAGTTCTAATAAATTGTGCTACTGTTCTTCTCTCTCTCTCTTCTCTCTCTCTCTCTCTCTCTCTCTCTCTCTCTCTCTCTCTCTCTCTCTCTCTCTCTCTGTACGTTTTTATACTTTCATGGCTGCATTTGTCCATCAAGCTCAAACACAAAATGCCAATACAGCCCGTTACACAGAGCAAGGGCTGCTACAGTATTTAAATTAAAGGCGATACAAAAGCTTCAACCGTATACTTCACGAATTTGTTGTGTGTTGTTGTGACAGTGACATGAAACATTTAAGGGAGGTGGGGGAAGGCGGTGTCATAATCAAACCGTTAGTATGTTCGCCTGTAGAGCTAACAATCGGGAGTGAGATCAGTCCAGCTCAAACTAAAGACAGGCAGAAAATTGAACATTCCTCCTGTTGAAGGAAATAACATGACACAGACCAATCTACAGACAGAGACTGAGAATAACAGAAATCTAGTTATGGTCAGGGGCGCTGTGGAATGCAGAGAGAGAGAGAAACTAACGCAGGTGTTGAAATAGAAAAGGACGCCATGGGAGTCCAGAAGGAAGTCCAGCAAGGCAAACAGGGCAAAAAACTGTGTAGTAAGACACACCCCAAAAGAATTCTCACTTGGAGTGAAATATGGCATATTAACTTCCTGCAATCTGCTTTATTCCAGATCTGCATATGACTGACCTCGAATTCAAACAAAGTGATATGAGAGAAATCAGACCAGCCTTCGTGCTTGCTCTATCTGTTGGGATGGAAAAACATGGGACCTATCTTGACTTCAAGCAAAGCAACGTTAACTGACGGATAATACACACGGACACACACCCCTACTGACTAGAAGAAGACGCGCTCACACGGTTAGTACTGCTATAGGGAACACAACGCCTATAGAAGCTCGAGCAACAAGTTTCTACATTAACGGGCTCCAAACCATGGTCTGGAGCAGTTGCAAAATCACGAGAATGCAAGCGGGATTTATTGGGTGGAGTGGACGACCTTTCATATAAGATACCTCTACTGCTCATCAGAAACAGTGACATGTGACAAGGTACTATTTTTCGTTTAGATTCACTGAAATAAATTATTTTGATTGAACACACTGTGTCACACGAAGCAGAGAAGAGCAATCTCGCATCTAGTAGACTGAGAAGTATGCTAATATGGCCATCAGCTTGAAAGAGTTTCGACTCCAAGCCAACGTCCTCGCAATAGAGGCTTGAGCAAAGGGTTTGTAGGCTCACCAATCTAGGATCTCGTTGCACAGCTCACGATGTCTGGTTTAAAAGAGCACCAGAAAAGACAGAGGCAACTGAACACAGTTCCTGCTTGCTCTGGTCACGGAAGAGCTAAAGTAAACTCCATAAGGATTGAATTTCGCATCTAGGGACAGGAGCCCATTGGCAATGTGATAAGACACCAGGGTGAATAGGCAACGCCTTCAGACGTCCACCATCCAAAAGATGCAGGTTTGAATCGCGGCAACACCAAAGAAAAGCACTGACAGTTGAAGGGCATTTATGAATCATGACCTAGATGTGCCTGGCGCTTTTGAAAATAAAGGCGTTCAGGGCCGAAATAATTGTCTGAGGGTGGGAGAGGGATGTGGGGTACCTCTGAATACCTACTGATATCTAGCTCTCTTTAAGGTTCTTTCTCACTTCTGTGTAATATTCTTCTAGCAGTCTGTAGAATGATAAAGGGTAAGCTGGTACCCTACAAACCTGTACACTTCCAAACCCATTCAAAATCATGCCATGGTGTAAGTATTTCAGTTTTTAAACCAACAGTGAACAGCACTGGCAACAGCACATTTTTTTTTGTGGAATGTAGCTTCCAATGAACAAATGGTACACTCTTTTCGAGCTTTTTGTACTTAACATAGTTACACACTTCTTTCAGTGACAAAAGTTTACTGTCTACTGTTACTCATAGAGATGTTTGAAGTGGTCTGAATACTTTTCCTGTTCCTTTGTTTCTATGAGTTCTGATAGCAGGCACACAATCCGCATATTATCTTCTGCCTCTCGCATCCATAGGTTTCTACATCTTAACCAAGTGCCCCTAGTTTCCTTGATTGCAGCATGAAGTGGTATTCAATACTGTGAAGACAACATCACGGGATTTACGTTCATCACACAAAATGGATACAATACAGCACTGCGGGAAACGGAGACACCATCACATATACACATTCGAGCCATTTTCTTCAAGTGCACTGCAATACAATAAAATGAAGTAGCACTGAACAACATATTTAATGCCTATTTGCTAGCAATTAATTCAATTCAGTGTGTGAACTTAAAAAATTTTAAAAGTCTAGCTTCCTGGGACTTTTTTCGTTTTTCTGACAGTGTGTTGAATGTATACATGAAAGGGTTTGCTGCAGAGTTTAATGGTAAAACGAATATAGCCAGGACCACATTCACTTCTGCAGAAATTGATGTACCTGCTGATACCAAAGCACCACAGATTCCAATGGGCGCCCAGCACATGAAATCAGTCATTGCCACAGTAATTAATCGTCTGGCTATGGTCATGTCTTGTGATATCTTTGTTGTGTTGATTTTTAAGGCATTGTTTTGTACTGACCAATAGACAAGGACTTGACCAGTAAAGACCAATAAGAAAATAAAACAGTTAAAGATGATTAAAATACTTAAAGAATAATTTTTGCCTTTGAAATCATACTTCATTGTTGGCAGCGGAATACAGACACCGGTCTGACTGTAAAATTCCCAGTGTGATGTCAATGGTAGCAATGGTATCAGTGCTAAAGACCAACCTAATATCCAAGTCACACAGACATGCTACTCGTGCTGAGTCTGTCTGAAACCGTAAAGTGCTAAAGGAAAATGAAGAACAAGGAAGCGGTCCAGTGTGATAAGCCAGATAATCAGAGCTGACACTTCACTGGACAACAGAGAGAGAAAACCTGCTGCTTTACAGGTGGCACTCGTTTTCCATTTGTCATCATAATGGAAATATCTGCCACGGAATCGTTCATCAGCCTCCCCAAGGATAGCAATGTAAAACACCCATGAGAAAGTCAGCCATGGTGAGATTGGTGACAAACACACTAAACCCTGTCGTAGAAGTCATGGTCTTTTTGAACAGACGTATACAGAAACAGAAAAGGTTACCAGTCAATGACAGGCAGCTGATAAGCCATAAAAACACACGATATGTCCATGATGGCACTAAATCTTCACACGTTGAAATCTCATCTTTTGGAGCTTTGCATGATGCCTTATCAAAGTTACTGGGTAGTATTTCATTGCAACAGAGTCTGTAATTGTTTGTTGATATGACCTGTAAATGAGATAGCTCCTTGAATAAATCAAGAGGAAACGTTTTCACTGGACTGCCATCCATATGTAGTTCTCGTAAGTATTGTAGAGACTTAAAACCACCTGGGCTGATAGTATGGACAGAAGTAAAAGTCACATTCAGTTTCAACAGGTTGGGAAAGACTGAAAATACTTCGGGTTTGAGTTCTGTCAAAAATGTGTAAGAGAGATCCACTACAGTCAAAGAATGTTGCAGAGAAGCAGAAGAAGGATATGTGTAGAGTAAACTTAGTGGGTTGCGGGATAGGGATAATGCCTGAAGATTTGTGCAGCTTACAAAATGGTTACATTTAACGTAGTGAAAATTGTTGCCATTGAGATCAAGAATCCTTAGATTCGGCATGTTGAGCTTAGGTATGAAGATAAGTGAACAGTTGGCAAGAATCAGCTTGAAGAGGCGAACATGATTATTTACATCAGACAGTGCCATACCTGAACCAGTTGCATCCAGGTAGCGGAGATGAGGAAAGGGTGCAGTGGAGAAAGGTTTAAAACACAGGAAGGTGTGGCCTTGACACCGGCAATCTACCGGACAGGTCAAGCCACAAACAAATTCATCATCACGCATTGGACAGTGAGGCCAGCTATCACACAGGTGGTCATTGTGTACACAGATGGTTGACATTCTACACCTGAAAAATCCAGGACACTTCAGACCTTTACACCCCTGTTCGTCCTGTTGGTCATGACAGTCGTATATTCCATTGCAACGTGTGTAGACAGGCAGACAGTCATTGACGAGGCCAGGGCAGTGGTAGTGGCTGTCAGGACAAGACTCATTGTCTTTCATTGCAGCTTGGATGAAATGGTTGATGCCATTGAAATTGATAACTGTAGGAGCTGGGGAGAGAAATGAGAATTTGAATGTTATTACTCTGAATTTATCACAGTTGTTTTCATCAGAATCATCTTGACAGTTGGACATTTGATCACACACATTACTAAATGGCAAACACTCACCATCACGACATGTAAATGTGTTGATGCAAACGGGATACATACAGACCAGTTCATCACTCTTGTCTGACAATCCGTTATGAAGTCACACACCAGTGTATATGGCAATGAAGTGACCCCATCATTACACGTTAAAGTGGTGGGAAACGTGGCAGGGTGATCTACTGAGCGCATTCTATTTACAAGTGACAATTGATCAGAATAGTCACAATCCAGGCAATGTTCTTCACATACTTTATAGTGATTTGCGCCAAATGACAGAAAAGTGTGAGTCACATGACCTTGGGGGCACTTTGTTATAGTATGTTGTTTTTCTGTGTGCCAAATATAAGTGCTGAGCAGCGAAATAATTTTAGAATTATGCCAATGATCCTCAGTCTGATTTGGCTTGAACTCACACACTAACCCCTTAAATGATAAATGCACTATTCTTAAAACACAATCTTCAGGAGTGTGTCCCCATCTTAAATTATTTGCAACCCAACAATCCTTCACACCACCTACACCAGTATATAAATTCATACCAGTCATGTACTTTTAAATGATAGATGGCATAATGCTCCTTCAGAACCGCATGTCTATACATATTTGGCAGTGATATATCATTAGAAGTGACGCCAAGCTGAAGATCGGACAGCCTTGATGTATGTATCTTTGTTATATTCTTAATGGCACTCAGCCAGTCACACATACACCTTGGACAACTGAACCTGCCTCCAAGTGAATTGCAGAATATGTTACCAATTCTGAGACTATTACTTTCATGAATTGCAGAAAGATTTGGATTTTTGACAAATTTGTAGCAACTGTTACAAAATGCCACCAGTCCCTGGCAATTAGAACTGCTGAAAAGACAATGTTCTGTTTCGTCCCGTCCATCTTCGCACTCTATCTGATGGTTACAGGCCATATGGTGATAAAAACTGTCATAGTGACCCACAGAACAGTTCCATAAACCACCAGGTAACAAATAGGGTGCTTCAGCCTCTTGGAAGAAAGAGAGGAACAGTTTTAAAGCATTCAGATTGGTTTTCATGCAAGATCGCCCTCTGACAACAAAAGCAAGAACTGTAGCCTTGACAACATGAGCAAAGTCAGACTTAATGTCCGACAGTCTGGACCAGACAAGAGTTTTTTCTTTTCTGACACGGCCATCTGAATCATGACATCCAGTGCAATGACGGTAAACCTTGAGGTCTACTTCATCAGGACCTGTTTCTTTGAAACTGATCATAGTGACCTTCTGTGCAGGGACAGAGACATTCTTCGTCAAGACAGGCGAATCAGAGAGACTGATGTTTGCTCTGAACGTGAGGTATCCAAACGAAGGTGATGTCATGATTACAAGCAGGCTTGATTCTACTCATGCAGGAAAATTAACAGAAGACAATGTTATGTTGAATACGCTCCTGATCAGCTCATCGTTCAGAAATAATGTAAGCACTGAAAATAATCAAACGATGATTTCTCTTAGATATTGCTACACCACAATCCCCTCCCCTATCTACCCAAATATTACAGTGAATACTGGCGAGGTAACTTACGAATATTTTCTTTATCAAGTTTATTTTTTGTAAAGTAAAATGCCCCCCACCCCCACCCTCTCTCTCTCTCTCTCTCTCTCTCTCTCTCTTCTCTCTCTCTCTCTCTCTCTCTCTCTCTCTCTCTTGCTCGCTCACTCACTCTCTGGGGATGAGGCGGCTTCATCTTATTTTGTTTTCTTGTTTGAAAAAATTATCATCTAAAGTGATGAACATATCTGAACTATTCGGTGCAGAAGAAAAATGATGGATTTATCCTTGTCATGGGCCAGAACCAGCATTTTGGGTGCCAAAATAAATTATGTCATATTTGGTCAACACCACCGGATATGTTTAGGATAGGAAAGTGCCAAGATTTGTGTGAAACGGACAGGCTGGAATGTTCTTTCCGGTGTCTTTAATTGTCACAGGTTCATACTCCTCAAGCAAATACAGAGAAACTGTGTGGATGTGAAATGGCAGGAACTAGCAGTTTTCAAGATATACCAAGTGGAACAGTGGTGGATATATTGAACTTGTTTGAATTGAATTCTGAATTACCTACATTTCCTTGATGGCTAGTTCTGCGTTGTGTTATCAACATGAGATCGTTGCTGTGTAAACCATAATTAGGCCAGGAACATCAAGGAGATCCCTGGCCCTGAGTATCAGAACAAAAAAGGGGAAAAATCTCTAACAAACAAACAAAAATTGCGAGAAACAAAAATACTCAAGATCAGTTCAGATCCAACACTGAAAAAAAAATAATGGCACAAACAATTCCAGCACACTGCTGAAATTACGCTGTTATTTGAAAAGCGAAAAGAAGTCTTGAAACAGGGCA
>JADBJO010033572.1:0-14430 GCA_016801955.1 Conus betulinus
TGTAGTTTGGCGGAAATTTCAACCATTGACTCTGTTCTTCCCATCTTGAGTGACTATTTAGGGGGATTTCTCTTTGTTGTGTTAGTTACAGCATTCACTAACAGGCCAGTGATCAAATCCTCCTCCATTGGTAGAGTGCATTCTCTGTGTACAGTTCCTTTTTCTTCTTGTCATAGCTAATATTGTTTATCGTATCATAGTGATACTTTCGTTTCTTATTTTGGTATTATTAGTTACTTTTCAGTGCATAAGTTGTATTTAATCGCTTTTTTTTCTGCCTTTATTTTCTTTTATCTATTAATAGAACGCATGGTAGCTAAGGATTTTTTAAAGAGCTCCAATTGAATTGTCGATCCATCACAACCAGTAAAATCAACTAGTACAACATCTGTCTGAAGTCAAATACAACATATTAGCTTTGCAATCACTGAATGTCAGTAAAAATAAACTACCTACGCTTCCTAATTACTATTTTCCACCAATTATCCAAAACATTAATAATGAAGAAAAAATAAATGTGGCAATATATGTTTGTGATGATGAGAAATATGCTCCATGTGCCAGCCCTGCTCCACTAGACATTCCTGGATTGCACTCATGTGCAGTCAGAATTCAAGTTGATTATAATGTAGTAACAGTTGTTTCTGTATACCTACCTCAGGGCCCAAACGATCGTAATACAGAATGGCTATGTTCTGTTCAATCAGACCCATCGACCAAATATTTAATCACTGGTGATTTTAACGCCCATTCGCCATTCTGGGAAAAGGGATGCCAAATAATAACCAGTAACCATTTTATTGAAAACATAGTGGACTCCTCTCTTACCTTCTCAACGATGGCAGTATTACTCATATTCCAGACAACCCTAAACATAACCCTAGTGCCATCATTCATATCACCTGAACTAGCTTTATCTTGTGACTGGCTGACACTTGATGATACATTAAATAGTGACCATCTACCTATTAAGATTTCTCTTGAAAATATGAGACCTGTAACAAATGATGAAACACATGACAAAGTTCCTAAATATTGTTATAAATTTGCTAACTGGAATAAATTTTCATATCTACGCAGTTCATTTAACATGAGCATAGATAATATTGAGAATCAAGATGTCGATACGTTATATGATCATCTCCAGAATGCAGTACACTCTGCTGCAAAAGAATCAATTCCGACTGTAAAATCTGTAAAATCAAAAAAAAACATTTGGGAAATGTCTGGTGGAATGATATATGTCAAAGGACAAAACAAGAAAAAATAGAAAAAACAAAAAAGACTACAAAAGAGAAAAAAAATCCTATGGAAAAAAGCTGAAAAACTTCTTGAGAAAAAAGAGCGAAAAAATCACCTAAATAGAATAATTGCACAAGCAAAACGGCAGTATTGGTCGTCTGTGTGTCAGAATGAGGTATCGAACTATAAAGACATTCAAAATGTTTGGACACAATTAAAAAACAATGAAAAATGGAGTTAGTCTTCCACATTGTCCGATTAAATTAAAACAATATCAATTTCCATCAAATTTTGATAAATCTGAAGCATTCGCTGACTTACTTGCATACAACAGTAGCATTAGCAGCTTATCCTTGGACAAGAAAAAACACCGCGAACATGAAGAAAAGAAAACATCTATGACAGCCCAAATCCAACAGAAAATCACTACCTAAACTTTGCTATAACATTGCAGGAAGTCAATGAGTGTATTATTAATCTAAATAAAAAGACATCAGTGGGATTAGATGGCATTTCAAATGAAATATTAAGCAATTTCCTGCAAAATGTGATACATTTTCTACATTTGTTTTTCCAAAAATGTTGGGACAGTGGCAAAATACCCCTAATTTGGAAACACTCAGTTATATTTCCTAAAAAGGAAAACCACTCAGTGATATAAACAGCTATCGGCCAATATCAATAACATCTAACACATGTAAATTGATGGAAAAGATAGTGTTAAAAAGACTTAATTCATCATTGCAATAAAAACTGCATCATTCCTATCAACCAAGCTGCATTCCAAGCAGGCAGATCTACAATTGAACACTTAGTAAAAATTACTACACATGTAAAACATCAATTTGCACGTCGTAAGAACATCCTCGCTACTTTTTTTTGACATTCGTAAAGCCTATGAACAAGTGTGGCACCAACGACTAATGTACAAAATAAAGATGTCGGAATCAGTGGGAACATGTACAATTTTATTCAAGATTTTTTACAGGGTAGACACATTCAAGCAGAAATAGGAAATACGTATTCCAGCCCAAGACCCTTACAAATGGGTTTACCCCAAGGTTCAGTAATTTCCCAATATTACTTAATATTTTAATCTCTGACCTCCCTAAAGGTCTTTCTAAAGATACTGAAGTGGCTCAATTTGCTGATGATATGTGCCTATGGACAAAAGTGACAATGAAAAGAAATACACCATCAAGATCACTAAATTACATCAAAATAAGTATCAACTTGACTTAAACAAGATCAATGATTTTTAAAATGTAAATGGTCTTTTCTCTTTCCCCAAAAAAAAACAAAGATGATTCTCTTTAATGCTGGTTACGATCCAGGACAACTTCCTACTTTCACGTTGGATGGCATTGTTTTAAACTATGCAAAAAGTGTCAGATTTTTGGTGTGTTATCTTAAGTAGTAAGTTATCTTGGAACGCTCATATTGAATACATTTTAAACAAAGCAAGAAAGAGCTTGAATTTCCTAAAAATAATTAGCAAACAACCGTGGGGACAGGATTCGAAATCATTAACCATCTTAGCAACTGCCCTTATACACTCAAGACTAACTTATGCTCAAGAAGTATTTTTTAATGCTCCTCAATACCTGTTAAATAAACTTCAGAGTACCGATTGCAAAGCTTACAAAATTGCCCTTGGGGTTCCACACATACATCAAACTTCGGGACGTATACTGAAGCAGGAATCTTACCTCTTGCAGAATTTCGGAAAGCTTCTACTTCAAAATTTATCTTAAAGAGCTTTTCACAAAACAATTTTAGCTTAGAAGAAGTATGTTAAAATCAGAGGAGGGATTTCGGAAAACGTGCCCAAAATATACTGTCAACAAGGTCTATTTACTCGTTTTCCTTCGATCTTCTAAAGGATACCAAAATAGATAAAAACAATATTGCTTAAAGCCCACGTATTCACCTATTCCAAAATGGGAACAAAATAAAGCTTCCTTTGATATAAATTATACAGATGTATCAAAACAGAATTGTCCACATACCTTAAGAACATCTGTTTACACTCATTTATAATGTAACTACAATCACCATTTGAATTTTTTTACAGATGGCTCAGTGCTAGAAAATGATAACACAGGAGCAGCCTTCATAATCCCTAGTTCCAAAATAGAAAAGCTCTTCTATCTTGGTAAACAGTTATCGATATTTAGTGCCGAATTAATTGCTATACTTAAGTCGTTAGATTTCATCCTAAATTTTCCAATAAATAATTCCAAAATTATGATAGGTGTTGATTCTAAAGCAGCAATCCACTCGATTAATTCTGCATGTCCTTCAATGCGACTTGATATAATATTAGAAATTCATCATTTCATTCATCTTTTTATCCATGAAAGGCATTACTGTTACTTTTTGCTGGATCCCCTCTCATTGTGGTATTATACCCAACGAGCGCGTAGATCAACTTGCAAGAAAAGCAGCTCAAAATGTCAGTTACGCAATACCACTTAACATTCCATTAGATTTGAAAGATGTTTTTCGATTATAAATTCAACGTCAAGAGAAAAAGTTAAAACATTACTGATGAACTCAGACGTCCAATATAATCACAACTGTATAATTTTTAGTGATGAGTACATGGGGAAAACATACAAACAAGTCTCTTTCCTCGTCTAGGGAGATCGGAAGCTTAATCCATAGATTTCGTTTGAACGCATTGAAAACAAAATATTGTCATAACATTAAATGTATGTGTGGGGAAACCATTAGTATCAGTCATTTACTAATTCAATGCCCAAGAGCAAGAGAACTCTTTACAAATTCGGCTATTGATGGTTACACTGATGGATGGATCGACTTCTTTACTTTACCTTTACCACGTATTTTAAACAGTTCTTGTATTCTTGAGTCAGTTTGCAAATGTTTGTTAAGTAGTTCAATTGGCCTTTATCTTTAGATCTTATCTCTACTCAGTTACATTTGTTGTGATTAAATGGAAGAGGGATAAAGGGGAGGGGGGGTGTCATATTTTATCATTAGCGTATTAATACACTCAATCAGTTACATACTTTATTCACCACACATAAAACTGTCTGAATCACTGTAGTGGAAGGACATTAAACTGACGACGACACATACCCCCCCCCCCCCCCACACACACACACACGTACACACGCACGCACGATTGTTGTTGGATCCCATCTCATTGTTCAATACCTGGAAATGAATGGACTGATCGTACTGCTCGAGCAAGTGCAAAAAAAATCTTTTAAATCCAAAGATATTCCCATTCTTTTGAGTTTACAAGAATGTTACTCTCTATTACAGAAAGCTGCTTTTGAAAATGTTGAAAAGATATATAAAGACTACATGCTTCCCAAAGTGCATAAGCCTAATTCTTCAATAAAGTGTTGATTAAACGCTCGATCACGACATTTAAAAAAAAAAAGTTCATCAATAAATTACACATTTTATTAAAACAAATGTCAATGAACACCCAAAACACTGCAAAAAAAAATCGTTTCACTGTTTTACAGACTAGGTTAAACGCTTTCAAAACCAAATTCTTAAAAACAAAAAAAACATCCATTGTGTATGCGGGGCTGTTGATAGTTGTAAAACAACACATACTTTGTACGTTTGTCCTTTTTTGAATCAGCTCTATCAAAATTCAGAAAAATATTAATCTAAATGCGTTTTCCAAGAACCTGTATTTCTTTTGAACATTGTTCAGAACTTAATAACTCCAGCCAGCTCATTTCATGATTTCTGCATATATTAGATTGTTTTGTTTTGACTATTGCAGTTTGATTTGTTAATGTTGCTTTTGTTTCTAAGGATTGTTCTTGTGTGGTATTTCCCCTAATTTTAACACACACATACACACACATACATGCGCGCGCGCGCGCGCGCACACACACACACACACACACACACACACACACACACACACACACACACACACACACGTGCGCTCGCTCGCGCGCACACACACATGCACACACATACGCACGCACGCACACACAGCAAGCACGCATGCATACTACACACACATACACATGTACAAGTACATTGATTCTGTTCTTCCTGTATTTCAGCAGGAGGGTTTCTAGAAGCATTTTGACATTCTGTTCGTTGAATAATGATATATTTGAACTGCTAAACGACATTAGCGTGTCATCACATTATGGATTACGCCTATGCTTGGGTTTGTCAAGATATGTTTCACCCCAATGGCTACCTGAGTGCTGCGAAAGTTAGTATCGCCAAGGTTTCAGGTAGCGCTATCCTACAATTTAACAACACACTCAGACCCTTTCCTGCTCACTCCAAATGTCTAAGTCTTTTTCATTTCAGTCTCCCCCCCAGTTCATAGCTACCCCCCCCCCCCCCCCCCCCCCCGTATCTTCTCAGCCTAACCCCTTGTGTTCGTGAGACAAGCACGCGGAAGACGAAGCCACCCGCACACCCCGCTAAGAATAGCGGGTATATAAAGACAGGAGCCCTCTGCCAGACCAGAACACAACGCAGTTGTTTTGTCAGACGAACTAAGCCAGCATATCTCTTCTCGTGTGTGTGTGTGTGTGTGTGTGTGTGTGTTTGTGTGTGTGAGAGAGAGAGAGAGAGAGAGAGAGAGAGAGAGAGAGAGAGAGAGAGAGAGAGAGAGAGAGAGAGTTTTCGTTCTTCGATTTAAAGACTATTCATTCAAAGTAATTTTAGAAACTGAAAGGAAAAGGTGTGTGTGTGTGTGTGTGTGCGTGTGCGTGCGTGCGTCGTCTGTGCATGCGTGCGTGCGTGCGCGTGTGCGTGCGTACAAGCGTGCGTGTGTGCGTGCGTGCGTGCTTGTGTGCGTGCGTGCATGTGTGTGTGTGTGTGTGTGTGTGTGTGTGTGTGTGTGTGTGTGCGCGCGCGCGCGCGCGCGCGCGCGTGCATGTGTGC
This sequence comes from Conus betulinus, assembly GCA_016801955.1. Lineage (NCBI taxonomy): Eukaryota > Metazoa > Mollusca > Gastropoda > Neogastropoda > Conidae > Conus > Conus betulinus. The sequence continues at coordinate 6,148 of JADBJO010033572.1, forward strand.
GTGCGTGCAAATCATTGTTTTGAAATTTATAGTTTGAGTGCGGCAGGTAGTTTGTAAGAATTGCAGCTAGTTTTGTCATTTCTGGTTTAGATGTACGGCCTGTTTTTAAGCTTTGATGCAAGTTTGGTCAGTTATCGTGTCTGTAGTTCTATTTGCCAACATTAATTGTCCATTCTGCAGTGCTGTTTGTTGACATTAATTGTATATTCTGCAGTGTTGTTTGTTGACATTAATTGTGTATTCTGCAGTGCTGTTTGTTGACATTAATGTCCATTCTGTCGTGCTCTTTGTTGACATTAATTGTCTATTCTGCAGTGCTGTTTGTTGACATTAATTGTCCATTCTGGAGTGCTGTTTGTTCACATTAATTGTCCGTTCTGGAGTGCTATTTGTTGACATTAATTGTGCATTCTGGAGTGCTGTTTGTTGACATTAATTGTCTATTCTGCAGTGCTGTTTGTTGACATTAATTGTCCATTCTGCAGTGCTATTTGTTTACATTAATTGTCTATTCTGCAGTGCTGTTTGTTGACAATAATTGTGTATTCTGCAGTGCTGTTTGTTGACATTAATTATCCATTCCGCAGTGCTATTTCTTGACATTAATTTTCTGTTCTGCAGTGTTGTTTGTTGACATTATTGTCTCTTCTGCAGTGCTATTTCTTGGCATTCATTATCCGTTCTGCAGTGTTGTTCATGAATATTAAATTGCTCTTCTTCAGTGCCAATTGTAGGCAATAATCGCTCTTTCTGCAGAGTTATTCGTTGTCATGTTGCTGTGCTATTTGCGTGGGTATGATCTGTCTGTTCAGTCTGCAAAAGTGATCTGCAGTCAGCGTTTATCCCAGGTGAAACGTAGACGTCATTCATGTGTGTTCAACTCAGCGTTTGTCCAAGGGCAAAAATGCAGTCACTGCATCAGATTTATCTACGTCCAAGATAAATGAAAAAAAAAAATCACACCAATGTGAATCCACTCATTGTATGCCCTTCTGCTGGAACTCTGACCAAACACACATACATACATACATACGTACATACATACATACATACATACATACATACATACATACATACATACACACACATCCATCCATCCATCCATCCATCCATCCATCCATCCATCCATACATACATACACATAGCAGATTCGAGCAGACTACGGGCAATCAGAAAGACCAGAACTATGTTACATAGGCTGGCCTGTGTATGCCCTATAGCTCTGTCTCATCAGAAAGACCAGACCTATGTAACATAGGCTGACCTGTGTATGCCTATAGCTCTGTCTCATCAGAAAGACCAGACCTATGTAACATAGGCTGACCTGTGTGCACCGATAGCTGTGTCTCACCTACCCTCTTCAGATGATGCAGCGCATAGCATAGACTAAGTCTCCAGTGTATGTTTCTGGCTGAGGGGCTGTGGGGAATTGGGGTTCCTGAGTGGAGAGTATGGTAACACACCACCACCACCATCGCCGCAAGCACCACACCACCACCATCACCTCCACCCCGCCGCCCGCTACCCCCGCTATCACCACAAACACCGCCATCACAACCACACCACCCCCATCATCCCCATCCCACCTCCACTACCATTGTCATTACTGCTGTTACTTCTAACCGTCGCCCCTATGGTTGCTGCTGCTGCAGCAGCAGCATGATGATTCTTGCTATACCACTATCACCACAACTACTACTATTTCTGCTACTACTGCTACTACTACTACTGTGGTTAATTTATAGCCGTTTGGCCATGTGATGTAGACGCATTCAAGAGCTCACTAAAAGCATTCAAGTTCCATAATGTCCATATCATTAACAAATGTGCAGCATACATACACAGAGAGAGAGAGAGAGAGAGAGAGAGACAGACAGATAGCATTCACACACACAGATAGCACACACACACACACACACACACACACACACACACACACACACACACACACAGATAGCATTCACACACACACACACACACACACACACACACACACACACACACACACACACACACACACACACACACAGAGATAGCATTCACACACACACACACACACACACACACACACACACACACACACACACACACACACACAGTCTCTCTCTCTCTTTCTTTCTCCCTCTCCTTCCCCCCCTCCTCTCTCTCTCTCTCCCTCCTCTCTCCTCTCTCTCTCTCTCTCTGCATACATGAGAGTAAGAGTGTGCAAGTGACTACCCAAGCGTGGTTCGACACTGATGAAAGTGGGTCAGCGTCACTTTGTCAGTCAACATCCATGCCAGTTAGAAAACCCAGAACATTGTGTACACAAACCTCTCCAGCCACTGTCAAAACCCCTGTCACTGACGCTGCAACACATCTACCTTCCCCCCAGCTGCAACGCATGACAGTATATTTAGACTCAGACGATGAGGGCATCGATAAACCTGTCAATGAAGAAGAAGTAAAGTTGCTGGCGTGTTAGAAGAAAACTGCGACAATCCAAAGTGACAGTCGTGTGTGTGTGTGTGTGTGTGTGTGTGTGTGTGTGTGTGTGTGTGTGTTATCCATGTGTTTATAAACCGCTGTTTTTGTGTGTGTGTGTGTGTGTGTGTGTGTGTGTGTGTGTGTGTGTGTGTGTGTGTGTGTGTGTGTGTGCGCACGCTCTCTCTCTCTCTCTCTCTCTCTCTCTCTCTCTCTCTCTCTCTCTCTCTCTCTCTCTCTCTCTCCCACACCAGTTCATACCAAATTACTAAATTGTGTGACCCAGTCGTGAGTAGGCTCACCATGAAGATGAAAATGCGAGATTTTGCATGGGTGTGTGTAATTGTGACATCAGTTTCAAATGATTTGAACGGGGGAAAATACAAGGTCAGGTAGGAAGCATTTCGTTGCTCATAACTGACATCTGCATGTGTAGCATGCTAAAATCTTGCTTTACTAAAAGCATGGAGTGGCTGTGATAGAATCATTATCGGCATGCTTCACAAGCACGTAGAGCACGCAGATAAACAAGCAAAACATGCCTAGGCCGTGGTAGGGATGCCGTCGCCGTGTTCCCAGTGAAGCTGACCAGTGCCAGCAGTGACTGTTGTTGTGGCCCTCTACCAGCCGTCAGGTAGGCGTACCGCAAATAATTTTCTGTCCGTTGTAAAGGAAAGATATGCATGTCCAGTATGTTTGAGTTGGAGCATGATTGAAAAAAGGGACGCATGTTCTCCACTGAGTTGAACTTTCGTTCCACTTTGTGTGTGTCCCTCTGTCTGTTTCAATCGTTTTCTGTTGGCAAGTCTTTGTGGTGCTTGTGTCAGCAAGGCATATGAAAGAAGACCCATTCATTTTTTGGTATCGTTCTGTCAGTCAGAGACCTCACAATCGAGTGACATCAATCACCCACAGCTCGCTGCTTTCTGGCGCAAAGTGTTAATGAAGAAACACAGCATCCTGTTTCCAGCACACTATCAGCCAGACAGCTAGTATCACATCACGCGTAGGGACGAAAGCTTGTGTGAGGTTAGCGCGAGGAAGCTGGCAGCTGTAGGCTGCAGTGTGCTGTTTAATCAAACTGCAGCCATCCCCTCTCTTCTCCTCTCGCCTCTCCCCTACGACCGGTAGGTGATCAGCGGTCATTGCCCTTGTCTTCTACTAACTATTCCTCTGTGGACAAGTGTGTCCCTGTAGCAAGGTATTGTGACACTTCAATCCTTGTGGGGCAGACATTGTGGCACATCAGTTCCAGTGGGAAACTGTTAACAGTCATCAGCAGTGGCATGCAGTATCCTTAGCACAGAAGACTGATCTAACACCATCAACGTGTCAGTGTTTGGGAGGAAAAACATCAGGAATACCCCCCAGTCATGCAGCTCAAATCTTGTTTTGCTTCAATTCCAAATACCGCTGAACACCGTACGTCATTCGTCGCTCAGACTGCCCTGTGATGACACAAACAGCCTATAATCAGGCTTTGAGGCTCAAGGTACTTCAGGACAAAGTTGACGCCCTGTGGTGAATAGAAAAGGCAGAGTGCAACTTGTCCTGCCACTTTGCAGAGCTGCTCTGGAGACTTGCTAAAGCGGGCCATCAGAGCAAAACTACTACCCTCGGTCAGCTGAACACTGAGGTTTGGCTGCCATCCACTCTACGCTCCACGTGTCAGACTCGTTGTTTAGAAACCCTCATCTTCTACAGAGAGAGGGCACAGGGCTTCATAAGTTTGCTGCAGTGTTTATAGGCCTGAACTTTCTCTTTTTTATCTTTTTTTTTCTTTTCCTCTCACGAGTTGTGAACTGTCTCTTTCTTAAAGCGATAGCGTCATCCACTCATGCGCGTGTCTTTCTGTTTTTTTTTTTTTTTTAATGTTTGTAATTTACATAGCCAGCACAATACGCACAACTTGTAAATTACATAGCCTGCACAATAGCTCACAACTTGTAAATTACATAGCCTGCACAATAACTCACAACTTGTAATTTACATAGTCAGCACAGTGGCTCACAACTTGTAATTTACATAGCCAGCACAATAGCTCACAACTTGTAATTTACATAGCCAGCACAATAGCTCACAACTTGTAAATTACATAGCCTGCACAATATCTCACAATTTGTAATTTACAAAGCCAGCACAATGGCTCACAACTTGTAATTTACATAGCCAGCACAACAGCTCACAACTTGTAATTTATATAGCCAGTACAATAGCTCACAACTTGTAATTTATATAGTCAGCACAACAGCGCACAACTTGTAAATTACATAGCCAGCACAATAGCTCACAACTTGTAATTTACATAGCTAGCACAATAGCTCACAACTTGTAATCTATATAGTCAGCACAATAGCGTACAACTTGTAAATTACATAGCCTGCACAATAGCTCACAACTTGTAATTTACAATGCCTGCTCAACAGCTCACAACTTGTAATTTACATAGCCTGCACAATAGCTCACAACTTGTAATTTACATACCCTGCACAATGGCTCACAACTTGTAAATTACATAGCCTGCACAATAGCTCACAACTTGTAAATTACATAGCCTGCATAATAGCTCACAACTTGTAAATTACATACCCAGCACAATGGCTCACAACTTGTAATTTACATAGCCTGCACAATAGCTCACAACTTGTAATTTACACACACCCACACAATAGCTCACAACTTGTAAATTACATAGCCTGCACAATAGCTCACAACTTATGCCCCCACTGCCCCCTCCGTTTATTCCTCCTTTATGGAAAACGTTTTTCTGTTTGGTCTGTATGCGCGCGTGCATACACACACACACACACACACACACACACACACACACACACACACACACACACACACACACATGCACACATACATACACACGCTTGCTTGAACGCACGCACAGATACAACACTGAGTTTTAATCTGTACAATACAACATTACACACACATACAGACACTAACACAGACAGACACAAACACTAACACAGACAGACAAAGACACTAACACAGACAGACACAGACAGACGCAAACACAACCACACACACACACACACACACACACACACACACACACACACACACACACACACACACACACACACACACACACACACACACACACACACACACACACACACACACACACACACACACCACACACACACACACACACACACACACACACACACACACACACACACACACACACACACACACACACACCCTGACTTAGATTGAGGAATGAGTAGACAGTCAAGAAAGGTATGAAAACCAATGGCTTGATTGACTAGTCTTTTATTTGGGGTAATATATATTCTTCAACTCATTGTTAGGAAATTGGGATGAAGCACATGAGATACTGTCCAACTCAAACGATTTTTTTCCCTATCAAATAAAGTAAACAGTGCGTTGGTACTAGCAGAAAAATTCTTGCGTGGAGTGATCTGTCACTGGAATCTCGTTGTTCCTGGTTGGATTCGTTTCTAATATAATTTGTTTTCCTTATGTGGCTCGTGTTTCACGTCCGCTTTGGTTGTCTTTCCCTGTTGCTATGACAGAGTGAGGGACGCTTATGAACGGCGCCATGGTCAAATTCTTGTTTTATCAGTCAATATTATTGGAGACACTCATTTTTTTCCTCACAAAAAATAATTAGATATAGCTTGTCTGTTCCTTTCCACTCTCCCGAAATAAAGTAGAGAATGTTGGTCACCAGATACAAATATTAGATATAGATTGTCTGTTCCTTTCTACTCTCCCGAAATTCGGTACACCATGTTCGTCACCGGATAAAAGTATAAGATATAGCTTACCTGTTGCCTTCCACACCCCCAAAATAAGGTACACAATGTTCATTACCAGGTAAAAGCATTTGCAGCATTTTCTTCATCGTGTGGCATGATTCTTAAATCTATTCCATTCGTCTGTCATGTTGAAAGTAGACCAATGTTTGGTCGGATGTTGTTGAGGGGCAGCCATGTCTGTACTACTGTGCCACATCCTGTCGGGATGATAATTTCTATGGCTTGCATTTATCCTCCGCAACAAACTGACCGCTTAGCTCTTTTACACACACGTACACCAGTCCTCTCCCAGTGTCAGAATTCAGAGAGAGAGAGAGAGAGAGAGAGATCTGCCACCGTTGTTTGGTTTAAAAAAACAACTGGGTTAGGCGATACGGCTATGTGTCGGAGCACAGAAATCCTGAATATTCAGTCAGCGATTCAAGCATCAAACACATTGCGTTTAACATACTTGTTTATGCTGGCAGCAAGACAGGGGCTGCTGAGTGTTGTGAGGACTCTGGTGCCGTGTTACGGTGGGTACTTCTAATCGCCTAGAGATCACAAGGGAACACGTGTTCAGAAATCATACTTTTTTTAGTGTAGCTCACGATAAGTGGGAAATACCAGAAGGGAAATTACTCCTCTAGTAATGGTGCATCTAACAATGGTTTCTCTCCCATTAGAGCGTGCGACATATGACCACGCTCCACAATCAAGATTTTGCGCTATAGAACCACACTATAGAACCACACTATAGAACCACACACCATAGAGCCCACACTATAAAACCACACACTATAGAACCACATAATCCATGTCAGCATTTTATCAGGACTTTGCTTTATAGAACCAAACAATCTGTGTTATCATTTTTATCAGGATTTTACTTTATAGAACCACATAATCCATGTCAGCGTTTCATCAGGATTTTGCTTTGTAGAACCATACAATCCATGTCAGCATTTTTATCAGGATTTTGCTTTATAGAACCACACAATCCATGTCAGCATTTTGACGCCTACCATAGAATTGAGACAGCATCTAATGTTACATTGATAATTGATCAAAAGAACAGCTGTTGTTTTCCTTGTTTGGGGGATTTTCATTGATGAAATCAAAGTCTTCAAACACATGACCTTCCACTTAGTTTCAGGCCTTTACAATCAGCCGTGACCTGATCTTTACACCCGCCTCAAGCGCCCAGTTAATCCCATTCCTTTTGTTTTATTCTGATTGCTTGGAACCTCCTGACTTGTATCTTGATGGCCTTATGAAAGCAAATGAGAAGAATCAATTTTTAGACACATTAAAAGACTTCTCAAAACAGTCTAATTATGCCAGTCTATCAATACTCGACTCCTTAAGCAAGGTCTTGGCGCATTAATTTTCTGTGTGCAATCTGTGCACTACAATATCTTACAGTTTCCCCCCCCCCCCCCCCCCCCCCCCCCCCCCCCCCCCCCCCCCCCCCCCCCCCCCCCCCCGTGAAGTGTGCGCTGTATTGTAATATCTTACACTAACAAATTATTTTTTTTTTATGCATGTTTCGAACACATTCGTATGATTTGATTTAAACCGACTTTTAGTATCATCTTGAAGTGAAACAACTTGTTTTCGGATGAGTCGTGTCGAGATGACGTCACTATGTGCCCTGGGAGAGATGTTTTCGCTACATCTCTCGCTGGCCGTCCGAGACAAGTCGTATACATCTGTGCCCATCGTTTAAGTCTACCATGTTGGCGTCAGACGAACACTAATAAAGGAAGACGCTAAATATGAAGGTTAAGATGGGGGGGGTAGAGATGACGATAATTGTTTGTGAAGGTTTTTTTTGTGGATGTTTTTTTTTTTCTGATTTTATTGGCTGGAGTGGTTTTTCAGTCTCTCTCTGAGATTGGCCTTCACACTGATTTCTATGTGTCTACATATGTCCCCTTCATGAGGTGCAATAGCCTAATCATGATTAAAATTCCGAACACGCACACCCCCCCCCCCCCCACACACACACACACGTACGACACAAACACGCATGCGTATGCGT
>JADBJO010033573.1:0-2500 GCA_016801955.1 Conus betulinus
GTTGCTCTCAGGTATCCTTGACGTAAAGAGCAGATATTCTGATTGGAGTAATAATTATTTAAAGTTTATCAGATGTCCATGATGTAAAGGGTGGCCAATCTGAGTGAAAGCATTGCTTTGTGAAGTCATTCATCAGTTCTTGACTTGAACAAATATTCTGATTGCAGTAATGACTTGTATTGAAGTTTCTCATCAGTTGTTCCTGACTTAAGAGTGGACAATCTGAGTTTAAGGATTACTTGAAGTCATTTATTAGGTTGTTGGTATAATAGTAGACACTTAGAAGAGGAGTGTTGCATAATAATTTTATATATATATATATATATATAGTATATGCTGTTTTTGTCTGCTTGTGTAGGATCTACAGGCGGCATGGTGGGTTTTTCCTCAGTTCTGTTTTTGTTGTTTAGTTCTGTCAGTTTTTTGTTTGTCCGTTGTTTGTGTAAACGTGTTTTGTCGTGTGAATGTGGGTTGTTTGAAAGTGCTCACAGCTCGTCGCCACTGAAGGAGTATCAGTTTAACGAGCTCTTGCCCTGTATCACATTCCACAAAGAAGAAAAGTATTTGCAATTCATTCTTGAGTGTGTTCAGACAAGGGGAGGCTGATTGACTGGGAGCTGTTTAGCTCATAGAACCGACCGCTTGGTCACATTTGTATGCATGTATGTATATATGCATGTATGCATGCATGTGTGTATGTATGTATGCATGTAGGCATAGATGATGTATAAGTATTCTGCAGCGGTGCAGTCTCCTATGCCAGGTGGTATCATGCCGACTCCATAAAGATTACTTCTTGTGGACTGGTGGCACTGTAGCTGTGAAGGAACACCATTGGGTATGGTTTGGTATGAGTGAACTGAAGTGACTGGCGTGAGATTTATACCGCCTATGTGGCAATGGAAATGAAACACAGAAACATGCACCACACATCTTCTGTATATCTGTAGTTATCAGTGGAATCAACTGTTGTTAGTTTTCTGCTGGCTGTCATGAATCTGACGTACAAAATTTTCTATATAGCGCACAAATCACAGAACTATATCCCTTTCTCATCGAACTGTGCTGTTGCGTCATTCTCTCAAAGAACAGCGCAACAATGCTGTTTTCTGTAGCATATTTTCTCTCTGGTTCTTCTTAGACTCCTCAACCAGGCCACTCTGGAAGCAAAATTTCCGACCCATCCTTCACCTCTCCTGCCACAAAATCAATTGGTAAGGGAGACACACGCGGCGGAAAGGTAAGCCCGCTACCAGTGACAAAAAAAAAATCAAAGAGAAAAGTCTGATCGAGGGCGGGCGCTTTCTAAACGCCAAACAACCCTGCATTCTAGTATGAGCCCCCACTCAGACAATTTCAGGAACCGCTCAGAAACTCCAAAGCGGCAGCGATGTCGTGAGCAGGACAGCCCTTAATCACCAGAGAAAAAACAGGCTAATGTGATGCAGATACTGAAGGGAAAGATCAGATGTTTCCCATTACGAAAAATAAGCTGCTTGAATGTCAGTGTCATTCTTGATTACGTGTCGGCGTTTAGGCTTACTGTGCATTTTGGTCTTTTTGTTTGTCCATTTGTCTGCCTGCCTGTTTGCTGCCTGTCTGTCTACCCCCACCCCCCTCCACGCCCCAACAATCCTCCATCCTCCCACCCTTCTCCTCTCATCCATGTCGAGTATTACTCTCTCTCTCTCTCTCTCTCTCTCTCTCTCTCTCTCTCTCTCTCTCTCTCTCTCTCTCTCTCCACATATTTCTGTTGTGTAATTGTCATGCTTCCCGGAGGCGTGCCACACACGCACGTACCACCGCCAAGCAAACTGCAAACGCGCGCAATCACTCCTTTCACCCAAGGCGCGTTAAAATAATACACAACACTGAAAGTTGTTTTTTTTCCTTCCCCTCCTCCTACGGGAGAACAAATATAATTAGTACATACAATTCTCAAACTCTAACATTATCCATCCACACTCCTCTCCAATGGGGAGGCAACACAAAATATACACAAACACACCTCCTCTCCACCAAGGAGGTAACACCAAATAAATACAAACACACACCCTCTCCACTAAGGAGGTAACACCAGGGACTGTTTCCCCTTCAGTTGAAACATTCATAAAACATGGGGGTTATGTCACTATCCATCATCACCGTACTTATACTATATACCATTATTTTATAACCTCAGCACAGGAGATCAATCAAATCACGATTCACAACAGTTGAGGTTGTATAGTAGAGTCATAACATCATCATGGGGGAATGCGCCAGAGTCATTCTTCATCCACATGGGGGAATGCGCCAGAGTCATTCTTCATCAACACAGGAGAATGCGCCAAAGACATTCCACATCCACATGAATCCTCCGTGAGGAAAGGTACTGCTGGCGAGGTCCGCCACCCGTCCCAGGCTGGGATCAGGTCCGGCACCTCCGCCACCTTCAATCACTCCCACCCGTGGCCCGGCGTGAGACAGGCAACCTGTCAACACGGTCGGAACCACGTGC
>JADBJO010033573.1:5000-14429 GCA_016801955.1 Conus betulinus
GTATAGAATTAATCTGCTGAAAACCTAAAAGCATAATACGAAAAGTGTTGATTGTTGGGGAAAATGGGTAAGAGGAAAGTGTTGTATAGACTTAATGTGCTAAAAACCTAAAAGCATAATGCTTAAAGTGTTGATTGTTGGGGAAATGGCTAAGAGAAAAGTGCTGTCCAGAAATAATGTGCTGAAAACCTAAAAGCATAATGCTTAAAGTGTTGATTGTCGGAAAAAAAATCGGCAAGCCTGTGCTCGAGGATCACTTAAGATTGGAAAGGAAGTCAAAAGCTGTCAGCTATCAGTGTGGCCAGGTCTTAACCTTCACTACCAAAGCATTATAAGTCATATAAATACTGACTGCATTTAAGGTGTGTGCAGAACAGCTCTAACTTGAATCTCCTAAAAGATGCAGTCACCACCTGAGTAACCACACAATAGCATATTCATTTAACAAGGTAGGGAAACAATTCCTTCGTAATTAGTATGTTGTCTTGACCATATTTTCACACACACACACACACACACACACACACACACACACACACACACACACACACAACACACACACACACACACACACACACACACACACACACACACACACACACATGCACGCATGGACGCACGTAGCACGTACACACACACACACACACACACACACACACACACACACACACACACACACACACGCGCGCGCGCGCGCGCGCGCGCGCGCGCGCGCAAGCGCGTGTGTGCACTCTCATTCTGCTGGTTTTCTGGTATCACTATTAAGTTTTTGAATCACATAGCTGTCACCCAGCACACTGTCGCCTCATACCTCAGCAGATGTTCGGTTTTGTATATGGAGCTGTCTGCATACAATGTCTATGATACATGTCACTGTTCTGTTCAAGCAGCTAACATTGTGAGCACAGCTACTGGTCTTAAATCTGGTCTTGTCTTAACATCGTGATATCTGGTGTGGTTGTGTCAGTGGGTGTACTTTTAACTATTTGCAAATTCATACGTTACCCTTATTTATTTTTTTCTTTGATAAGCTGAAATGAAGTCGAGCCAAAGGGGCATACATATAGTGCCTCCTTTCGCCCTATTCCAAACCAAGTTATCCAGGCGTGTCCAGGTATAGAATACTTTCTCAGCCAGAACAACTCACGTATCACCATCCTGCAGATCAATGGGTCAGACTGTAAGAACAGTTTGCCACAGTTCACAGCACACCAGGGAGTGGTGTATGGGATATGTAATGAGTTGTCGGCCTTCTGTAAACTGCATGTGGAGGCGCCAATGGGAATGTATGTACGCATCCGTCTTCTACGGCAGCAATACTGGTGTAAGACCCGTGAGTGGAATACTAAATTACACAATTCGATTTCATTGGCATGTGATCATCATTCTGTTACAGAATCAATTATTGAATCAACCAGACGCTTTATGCATGTGCTGCATGCTAACTATCCTCTATTTAGGGTTACTTTTGAACGTGTAAAAGAGCATAATTTTTCGGTAACATATAATTCAAAATATTCTGGTTATGTGATAGCAGCGTATGTACATAGAGATTTCAAAGATTATTTATTCTCAACGACATTGATTGTGCCCTTTAGGTATGTAATTATGGTCAGCGTTCAGCAATGGTATGCTCCTAAATCATATTCAACTAGATCTCCTCTGTACAGGAGGTACACTGTAAAAACTGATGTACAAAGAAACAAGCACAACTCAAAAGCACATCACACATGTGTGCGATCCACTGGTCTCAGGAGCTAAAACATTTCTCACACCACATCTCAATATTCAAACTTTTTATGCACGTCTTATAAATGCAGGTCTCAGAATATATTTTTTCTACCCTTCCTCAAAATCACCAACCTCATATACAACCCAGTGGATTATATAACTGTTCTGTGAGTCATTACTCTGTATTTCAGCAACACTTGCACTGCAATCTAAAGCCAGAGTGTGACGATGGACGGGATGAAACAGAACACTGCCCCTTCAGCAGTCCTCAGTGTCAGGGGAGGGTGGCTTCACGGGGCAAATGCTTCCACTTAGTCATTTGAAAACAGTAATAAACTTCAATCTGTATGCGTATACATGTTTTGAACGTGGTAGGACACAGGCAGCATTAAAGACAAGAACAGAAATGGACGATTCTCTGCAATTTTTTAACAAATATTTTGACCCAAACCTGAGATTAGGCTCCTTCATAAGTTGGGATTCGAAACCATTTATATACAGTAAGATTCGCATGTGGTATGATAACACTTTAATCTACAACTTCATGAAAACAAAACCTTTATATAATCCCTCAAGAGAAAATCAATTTGTGAATTTTACCAGATTTGGATTGGACTTGGTTTAAATAAGAAAATTCCTGATGTGGTTGATACCTCTACAGTACTTTGTGAACAAAAGGTGCACTCATTTGGTAAAATGTCTTCAAAAATAGCACCCATATGTTTCAATTTATCTGAGTCCATCTTCACAAACACACTACAGATTCTGTCTAGATGTCTTCAAGGGCATGCACTCCATTCATTTTTATTGTACGATCCCAAAAGTCATCGCCGAAACACGACCAACGCATTATTTACTGAGTTTGTGAAAGTGAGTAATAAGCAAACAAACCACATGATTTTAGACACGAAAATGTTTCGATTTACATACGATCTGTTTCGTTGTGATGACGAAATCACAACAGTTCATCACACCCTGGTATGTGACTTCAGACAGGACTGTCCAGACAACAGTGATGAATCATTCTGTGACCACCCCACATGTGATGGCTTTCTGGCCACAACTGGTCAGTGTGTCTCCTGGAACCAACGTTGCAATGAATTTCCAGATTGCCTGGATCACTCGATGAGGTCAACTGCACTGAAGATACAAGCTACTTGAAAGTGCTGAAAGATGGAGACAGAAAGACACGGCTCCATATTAACCTGGATGGTACTGGTTACCTAACATGGAAGGTGATGAATGAGGATGAGAGCTTGTCCTGACACTCATTATCGTTGTATATCTGAATGGCTGTACTGTCTGCCTGTCTATACTCTGTGCAATGGGTTTTCCGACTGTGTTTATGGAGAAGATGAGCAGGATTGTGAAACAGCAACATGTTCTGGTTTCTTTAGGTGTCGAGGTTCCCCAGTCTGTGTCCATGGAGATCATCTGTGTGATGGTTTGGGTCAGTGCCCACAGCAAGATGATGAACTGCTGTGTGACTGGACTTGTCCTGAAGGTTGTCTATGTCAAGGTCATGCTTTTATGTGTGGTAAGCGTGTACCAGTGGGTCTCTTCCCTCAGCTTCGTTATATGGCAGGCACAGGTTCTGGAATGACCGTTAATGATTTCAGAGAAAATGTTTATCTCATTCATCTGAGCATACCTCACTGTTACTCAATGAACATTTCTGGTTTGAAGCTTTCAAACTTACAGTTCATTGATGTCGCCAATAACCATCTGAAAACTCTCCATATGGACTTGTTTCTTGACGTAAAGAACCTAAGAAGTCTACAAATAGCACACAACCCTCTCATGGGAATGACAAATCACTTTTTCTCGAAGTGCATTCACTATACACTTCAGCAAGTACATGCATCAAAAACACGTCTTCATATACCAAAAGACCTATACTTACCTCATGTCAAACATTTGAACATCTCTTTTACCGGCATTGAGGTCTTTCCAGCAACAGGTCTGAAAACTACGCCAGAGCTGACTGTACTGGATGTCAGGGGGAATTCTCTGGATGACTTTCCTTTCGATTTATTGTCACGATCCCATCGTTTGATCATAATGTTTTCATCAAACTACAGGATCTGTTGTGAGAATCTACGTCCCAAACATTCCCATGAAACAAAATGTGTAACAGTTCACACTGTTCTCTTCGATCATGTAAACATCTGATACCAAATGAACTGCACAAGGTTTTCTTTTGGTTGCTTTGCTTTTCTGCTGGTATGGGGAATTTGGTTTGGTTCATCACTTTATTTGCAAGGAAAAACGAATTTAGAACCAATGCCATCACGATTGTTGGCAATTTACCATTTACCGGCATATGTATGGGTAGCCATGTTGGTATTGCTCTGGTAGCTAACAAATCATTTTGTGGAAACTACATCCAGATTGAAAAGGCATGGATCAACAGTGTGACGTGTAAACTGAATGGGTTTGTTTTCCTCCTGTCCACTGAGGTGTCCGTCTTCATCATCTGGTTCATCACTTTGGATCACCTCATCATTCTGTGTTTTCCTGGGAATTCTAGGAGATCCAACCTTCTTTTAACAGTTGTAGGTTGTTTAGCAACATGGCTCGTAGGGGTAATTCTATCGGTGATACCATTTCTTCCTGGACTGTCACACTGGGGTCTTCAGGGCCAGTCTGGCCTGTGTCGTCTGGCGTTGTTTGATCATTATCATTCCAATCATGAGTTCAGGTGGTTCACTGTCATTATAGTGACCAACTCGGCATTGCTGTTTACAGCTATGGCTGGTCAAATCATCGTCAACAGAAGAATGCCGAAATACAGAATAGCCCTTGACTCCAGCAAAAGGTTGGTGTTTACTTCAGTTCACCTGATGAGAAAAGTAACAGTCACTCATGTCGCTAGCTGGTTTTCATTGAGCATGTGTAGCATGTTGTCGTCCATTGGAATTAATGTTTTAGACGAGATGCATGATGCCATAGTTGTGTTCGTGTTACCACTCAACTCTGCTGTCAATCCATTTCTTTTCATGTGGACTACTGTTACACAGAAAAACTGCGGCAGGCACGGGAAGACAAGTTGCTCAAAGTGTTCAAGTTAAGGACTGGCCAGTCAGAGAAAGCAGCAGCGACTAAACACACGTGACAAGACAAAAGGGAATGTAAATCAAAAAGTAAGTATAAAAAAAAAGAAAATTTGTAAGTAACCAGCTTACTACGAGGCCAGAAGAATGGTATCCCTGGGTTACAGCACTGCCAATGCACTGCTATCTAATACCAAGAAACCATTTCTACAGATTAAGCCACATAAAGAAAGCATCGCTTCATGTAAACGTGTAAATACAAGCTTCCTCACGTCTGCTGAGTTAGAGTACAAGGGACTATAGGTAAAAGAAAGTAACTACATAGGTCAGGAAAGTCATGAGAAGAGACTTTTGTGGTCCATACCTAGCACGTCCGATCCACACATTAATCCAGACTTCTAGTTACATAAGATAAGATAAGATAATGTTGCTTATAGCCCAGCCGCCAGCAAAGGGCCATATCAGGGCTGCCACCACGTTAAAATCAACTCACAAGTCATTCAGGCACACAATTCTTTACTATATATCTTCTAAAACCTCATCAGACAGTTTGTTTGTTAAAAAAAATGCCACTGTAAAATCTCAGATCCAATGAAAAATGTTAATCTCTTTCAAGAACTCAAAGATCGCGTCAGGTGGAACGTCTCGGAACAAGGTTTTCATGGAATCTGCTGTAAAATGTTTTGTGTCTCACATCATGCAAGTCCCAACACTCTAAAAGAACATGATTCATTGTGAGTAGCACATGACATGGAATACACCACGGAGCTCGTTCACTCTTTAAAAGGTATGACTGGGTAAAATACGAATGGCCGGTGTACAGCCGGCATAGAACTGTTTCTTCTTTGCGACCACCAGACGTAAATGAAAGGAACTCCTTTAGGTTTGGACGGATCTGAAAGAGTTTGTTATCCGTCTGTCTGTATTCCAGTCCTCCTGCCAGAGGTCTCTGACATAATCATTAATTTTTGGTTTCAGATCTGACCAGGGGACATCTATATCTATATATATATATATATATATATATATATATATATATATATTAGACAATATTCCTGTTGTGGCATTCTTGGCCAGGGCCATTTCATTCCCTCCGATGCCAACTTGACCGGGAACCCAAGCCAGAACAATGTTGTAAACCCTCCACTTTCAACCTGGTAAAAAGTTTTTTTTTTTTAAAGTGGAGAAGTTCGGGATGATGGAGGTTACGGCCAGCTATGGCCTCCAAAGCTGACAGGGAATCTGACAGAACCAGAAAGTCCATCTTCACAGATTGTGAGATTATCCTCAGTGCCAGAACCCGAGCTGTAAGTTTCAGCAGAGTAAACAGAAGCATCCGAAGGAATATGTTCTAACAGTATTTGAGAAGAAGCACTAGGGCTATAGGCTGCACAGGCCACTCCATCATCAGACTTGCAACCGTCAGTGAAAATTTGACAGGATGGGAATTTTTTAACAGAGATCGGCATAAAATGCCTTGTATGCCAGCGAGCTGGTAGATTTCTTGCGAAAAGCTGCAATGTCAAAACGAATCTCTGGTGTGGAAAAAGTCCATGGAAGCTTATCTGGAAACTTGGAAAAAATCAGAACACAACTCCTAGGTCTAGACCTGCATTCTGCGAACGAGGCTGCATACGGAGACCAAACGGCGGAATACAGTTAGGGTTGTTTTCGAGTTAGGACTAAGGATACTATTTGGCATGGTCTGCATCACAATCTCTCTCTCTCTCTCTCTCTCTCTCTCTCTCTCTCTCTCTCTCTCTCTCTCTCTCAATACATTATGTAGGACACTCTTTTAGTCACAAAGGGGCAACATGACGTTGAATCTAGCAGTAAATGGTTTTTTTTCTACAAGTTTTATAAATATGATTTTAAGTAGGAGAAATACATTTCCAGCTCACCAGATATCAAATTATTTTATTTTATCCCTCTTATCAAATTCAAACGTTCTAATAATAAATTCCCAAATGAAGTAGATCGTCGATTTGCTATTCGAAAAGAAGAAAGATTATATAATTAATGTGGCATGTCTGCAATAGATGATGAATTTAATTTTGTCATGGAACGTTCATCATAATCATGTTAATTTGCGCAACACTTATTTACCAAAAATATTTCTCTCCCCAAAATCTGTCTAAAAGTATTGTCAAATGATGCCCTCTACTAATCGAAAAACAAAGGCTTCAATTGTCGAAGTATATTCGATTATCTCAAGTATTGCAAATTGTTGGTCTATGTAAGCATTGACTAACAATTTATGTTTCATTTTGACTTGTTTCCTTCCCTTTTCATGTCATTGCTTAACTCACCTTCATCCGTACCTGCAAAGGGGCGAAAGGAATAGATATTTTTCGTGTGTGTGTGTGTGTGTGTGTGTGTGTGTGTGTGTGTGTGTGTGTGTGTGTGTGTGTGTGTGTTTGAGATACTCTGACTCAGACTCATGTATACATCGTGAAAGCCGTCAAAGGAATTGACGACACAAAATGAAAGAACGAAGCTGAACTAAACAATAAAAAGTTACTGAAATATTAAATGACTTAATAAGACATGGATTAAAAAAAAAATGTAGGGAAGTCCTTCCCCCCCCCCCCCCCCCCCCCCCAGAAAAACATCCAAACAAACAAAGAAAAAAAAAAGATGTTAGACATTCATACGCATATTTGGCTACTCCGGGCTGAAAATAACTTAACCTTGCTAAGGAACTGAAAGATTGAACATAAGTTCTGTTGCTGGATATATTCAATAAAATCCTTTAGATGATGAGGATGATACTGTGTGTTAATAAAAGAAGTAAATAAGTTTCAAGTCACCACACAGGGAACATTTATCCAGATAAAATGTAGTTCATCTTCCACAATTTCACGCGATTTACAAAACCGTTCTTGTATAACAATGCTGCGGAAACGTTCCCTCTCAGTTTCAAAGTTCATGTGTACTTATTCGTAGACGACTCACAACTGTTCAGTGTTAAGACTTTCGCAGGTTACTAAATACGTTTGGAGGAAATATATGATGTCATAGTTTTTTTGTCAGATGAGAGGAGAGAGAGAGTGAGCAGGAGAGAGTAGGGTCAAGAGAAACGTGGTCTGGGAGACAGAAGAGACAGCAAGGTCTTAGGCTAAAAGAGTAAAAGAAAAAAAACCTGAGTTTGAACCCAGAGGTGGGTGAAAGAGACAAAGAAGAAGATTTCTACATCGAGTTCCCAGAGACGACCACGAAGACCCAATCCTGAAACCCGGAGCCAGTCAACCAAGGGCGTCACCATCACCCCGTGCTGAAGAAAACTTGAAGTGACGTGTTCAAGAACTGTGGTGTGGTGTGAAAGTGGTTGTGTGTGTGTGTAAAAGCCTGGCCAGGTAAGAAGTCATTTTATTACAACCCGGGATTAGGAAGTATTGATCTTTTTGTCACGGTCAGATATCCTGCCCCAATGCGTTATCTTTTTTTATACTGGCTTTTACCTTCCTTCTTCCCCCATCCTCAATATAATCTGTCCTCTTTTTATCTATGTATTGTGGCGTTTTCTTTTAGCCCGAGATTTTTTTGTTCTTTTCCCTATGTTTAGCTTGTTCAACCTCCTTCCTCGCTCTGCACGTGGTTCAGGCCTCAGCCACGTTCTGCAGAGCTGGCGATTTTCAGTTCTGTGAGATTCAGGCAGTTCACGTGGGCCGGCTATGAACTTCGTTGATGGGAGGTGTGCCAGCGGCTTGAAACCGGGGCTTGGGTCAGGCACTTGTGAAGTCAGACCTGCTACAGTTCGGAAAGCTCTCTCTCTCTCTCCTCTGGCCAATACTTTCAGTAGCTCAGTTTCGTTGCTGGTGAGTTCCCCTTCGCTGTGGGACTTGGGTTTTCCTGAGACGGGACGCCATCCTTCGTCGGTTGGGCGTCCGACCAGTTTCGTCATCCACAAGCTTGTTGGTAAGTTTTAGTACTGCCGTATTAGAACGTCGAGTCGCACGTTTCTCATAGCCCCGTGATAGGATTTTTAGTTCCTATTTCATTTCAAATTTAATTTTCTTCAAAATTATTTCAAATTCTCGTTTGTAGAGAATATTTTTATCTTTCTGGTACACGGGTTTAATCGCCACTAGTTTCAGGTCACGGCAACGAGCAATGGCGGTATTGTTCGTCAACAAACGATTTTTGTGGGGTCACAGAGTTCTGTTTTTGGTTGTGTTTGTTTTTTGACCACTACAATCAGCGGGCTGAGACACGATTCTAATCGAGGCTTTAGGGCTCGTTCTTTGGTTTGTGTGTTTGATTGCACGTTGGCTTGCAACCTTCAGTTGCAACCTCCTCAGTGACCCCCGTCTCCGTTGGCGGCCATTCTTCAGAGACCCTGTCTTCGTTTGCGGCCCATCTCTCAGTGACCCTGTACTTCACTTGTGGCCACTCTTCAGTGACCCTGTCTTCACTTGTGGCCACTCTTCAGTAACCCTGTCTTCACTTGTGGCCATTCTTCAGTGACCCTGTCTTCACTTGTGTGACCTTGTCTTCTTTGGGGCCACCCTTCGGTGCACTAGTCTTCGTTCGCGGCCACCCTTCGAGTGACCCGTCTATGTGTTGGTGGAACTTCTTAAGTGACTGTCAGCCAGTTGCGAGTTCGTGGCCACTCTTCAAAATTCTGCTTGGGTACTTCCAGGAA
>JADBJO010033574.1:0-14429 GCA_016801955.1 Conus betulinus
AGTCCGGTAACTGGCACTGTCACAGGAAAAATACAGACTTTTTGCTGCAGCTGAAATAAATGGCGCCCTGTCGCTTCGTGTCAAACCACGTGACAGAGAGAGAGAGAGAGAGAGAGAAGAGAGAGAGAGAGAGAGAGAGAGAGAGAGAGAGAGAGAGAGGAGAGAGAGAGAGAGAGAGAGAGAGAGAGAGAGAGAGAGAGAGAGGAGAGAGAGAGAGAGAGAGAAGTGGTGGGTGGATGGGTGGGAAGGGAAATGGAAATGGAAACAGAAACGGAAACATTTAAACATTTGCGCATCGTTGAAAATTTTATAGAGATATAAACTCCGGTTCTTCGTAATATATAACAGATTCAAAATACAAGTTGACGATGATATAAATGTGTTCATGTACCTTTCAAGAAGTCACAACATCTCTCATTTTGAATCCTTTATACAAAAACAAAGAAAGACTACGCACATCTTCAGGTTTGGTCGATGACATTAGCAAACTCAGTTTAAACAGTGAAGGATGTCTATAATATTTAGGCTTAATTAAAGTTTCGCGTATATGTTTAAGAGCTGGGGCAACAGAGAACAAAATGCACCTCACTTTCTTCGCTTTCAGTACATAAGGGGCAGATTAAATCGTTGAACATAGACGTTTTTTGTGTCGGAAGCGATGTAATGCCAGCTCAGAAATCCCGAGCCTAAATCTAGTCGTAATATATTTTAAGTGCCTATCGATATCTAAATGTAAGTAAGGTTTTAAACTGTGGTCACTGCAAAAAGCTCTATACAAGTTGAATCTATCACTAGTTTGAATATGATCGGACCAAGTCTGCCACCTACAATCAATCATCCTTTGCTTGAAACAACATATGAAATCATGAACATTTCCAACGCCTTGATTTGCCCAAACGAATCCAAATCCATATTTAAACAAACATAAGCGTACATTTGTTACCCAATTTTTCTTACCTTTTGTATCAAGGTCAAATAACATATCATACGCTTTGCGTGGAATCCTGTGATTCTCCATTTTTGTATCAGCTTAAGCCAGTAGCGAATACACTTAACAGCAGAATTTATATATATTGGATAGCGATTTGTTTCACCATAACAAGGTCATTGGGTGTTCGCCTGTCTACTCCTAAAAATTTCTTCAACGCAAATAAATGGACTGATTCACAATGGACAACAGCATTGTCTAGGCCCCATAATTCAGAGCCATACTGCACAACTGGCTGTATCTGAGAATCAAACAATTTTCATAATAAACTAAAAGAGTTGTTATCTAACATGTATAACCTTTTAAGAAGATAAATCAAAGCATTCTTCGCTCTGCTTGCAAGGTCTTTGCATGCAGCAGTGAAGCTCAAGCGCGTAGAGAAGAAAATTCCTAAATATTTATACGCATTAACTACAGGCATTCTTTCACCGTTATACAACCATTTTTCTCTCACACTCAAATATCCACCCTTTCCGAAATACTATGATATTGCTTTTAGTCATATTAACTTTAAGTTGAAGAGATGCAGCGGCATGTTGTAAGCTGTTCAGTTGTGTTTGCAGACCTGTAAACTGTCTCTGCCATCAAATAACATCGTCAGCCAACAACAGAATAAATAATTCGAATGCATCTAGTGAAAATCGAGCGCCATGTCTTCCTTTATTAATTACTTCAACCGCCAGTTCGTTAATGAAAAGAGAAAACAGAACAGGGCTGCAAGCATCTCCTTGCCTTAATCCTGATGTGCAGGCAATGTAATCAGTTAACGTAGAACCACATCGAACTCTGGCTTTGACATCATTGTACATGCTTTTAATACATCTGAATAATTTGCCTTTAATGCCATTTTTTAAGAGAATTGGCCAAAGAATATTTCGATTTATCGTGTCAAAAGCTTTTTTCGAAATCAATAAATGCAACATACAATTTTCGATTATAACAAAACTGTTTCTGTACGAGAGCTAGTAAGAAAACATATGGTCGACTGTTGAGTATCCTCTCTTAAATCCAGCTTGATAATCACCTGTGATATTGTGTTCATCCACCCATTCTTGCAGTCTATTTTTTATCACTATACAAATAATTTACTACTAACATCGCTCAAGGAAATTCCCTATAATTGTTGGGATCATTGATATCACCCCTTCTTGAAAATAGGTTGAATAACAGATTCGAACCAGTTCTCAGGAAACACACTATTATCAAATAGGTTATTAAACAATTTTTTAGAAGGAAGTATACAACTTGATCATTCGAATTCTTAAAAAGCTCGGCAATAATGCCATCGGGACCAGCTGCTTTATGTTTTTTAGTTTTCTAAGTGCTAGCAATATTTCATCTTTAGAGATCGGACGATTCATATAGCCTTCCATTTCAACTTCAGCTGAATACTCATTTACTGTGTTGTCAGCATCCGTCTCCAGCAAGGCTTTAAAGTGTTGAAACCAGGAGTCGACTGATATATTATTTCTAGGCTGTGTTTCTTTTGAAGGACGCGTTATGAACAACGTCCCAAAATTCTTTTTGGTTTCCCACTGTCGTTACGAGTTTATCTAGTAAAGCTTTGTTAAATTGTTTCCTCTTCCGCTTAAGTAAATTCTTATATTCACGTCTAGCAATTACATATTCATTTTTCATTTCAGCTATTGCTTCTGCTTTCTTTTCTAATTTTACTGAACGACGAAATATCTGTAACAATCTTCTAGTGTTTTCTTTTACAAAATTTACATTCTACATCAAACCATTTACATGAACTTCCATTGTTGTTAAATGATACGCATGTTTTCATGGATCCAGCACTTTCTCTTATACAATCATTAAAAACTTTAAGAGCAGTATTTACGTTAACATCAATCAAATCAATTGCAAGATCAATTTTTGTGTGTATTTCTTCACTGCACAAAATACTGGTATATGTAGCTGCACACTTTTCGTCCCATACAAGTTTGTGTATGACAAAATTCTCTTTTCGCAAACAAATATCAGGTGAACATTCCTTGGCAAGACAACACATGCTGTCACTGGTAAATGGTCGGAATCCATACGGTCAGCTATAGATAATTCACAAGAATCAAACAAAATCATAAAAGTTCACGTGAGAGTACAAAATAGTCTGTGACACTGCTTCCAGAGTCAGATATAAATGTGTAGCAACCTTCATAGTCGCCTTTGCACATGCCATTTAAAATGCTCAGATCTAACGCAGTGCACATGTTCAATAATAATTTACCATAGTTGTTCAAAGTACAGTCATTTGAATGTCGAATCATATTATAGACAAATTCTTGAACTGTGGATCAAACGTATTTTGTACAATATAATCTTGAGAAACATCAGCTGTTCTGCTATTCAAATCTCCATTTAAAATAACATACACGTCATTCTGCAACAGAACATCGGTTAAACATTCTTCAAGCATACTAATTCCATTGTCAATATCAAAATAAGTGTAAAATGGAGATCCTTCTGGTGGTATATATGTACAAACATACAGAATATCTTTACCTAATCCAAATAACTCTTTACTGATCAAAAACATGCAACAATTAACATGATCCATATCAATACTTTTAATGTACGGGAAAAGATCATTCCTTACTAAACAAACAAGTCCTCCCGATCGTCTACCATGTTTAGTAAATTTAACGGCAGGTTTACAAAATAGTCTGTACCCGATGAATAAGTCCAACTGACAGTCCTCAATAAATGTCTCAACTAACAAAAACAAAATCGAACTGACAAACATAAGAAATGAAATCAGAGTCAAATATTTTTGATAGCAATCCGTTTACGTTCCACAACAAGAAAGAAACACGTTTTGGTTTTGCGCTCGGTGTGTGTTGCACGTGCTCACTCACGCTGTCACGACACGGCACGGCCTTGCTGTCCTGAATAACATCGCTGAGTTCAAGCGTGTCACTGACATGACGAACAGGTGAGCTTACAGACGGTGTTGGGTTACATTTGTTACCTCTCGTGTTCTTATCAAAAGGAAAATTAAGTCCAGAAAATGGCCGGCCAAAATCCTATCTGGATTCACGCAAACTGTCCCCCTCGCCAAGGAAGTACTTCTGACCATCAATGAGTAGGTGGTCAAACACCATCGTGGCCCTCTTCCCATCATTCTGGCTTTTTTCAGGTGGGGAGACAGTTTGCGTCTTATCTCCCTCACTCGGAAGGAGAAGTCTTCTCCTACGAAAATTCTGGTACCCTGCAATTTCTTTTTTTCACACTGAGAATTTGCACTTTGTCTTTATAAAATGTGCATCTTGCGATCAACGGGGAATCTGGTTTGTTGTTCAAACGATGGACCCTGTCAAATTGGATGTCACTGCTTATGTCCAGCTTATTAGCAATGACGTCACGTAATTTGGTTGCACATTGTTCATTGGATTCGTTTTGTTCTCTATCTATTCCATAAAATATTAGATTATTCCTTTTGGATCTGCCCTCAAGGTCGTCAGTCTTTCTTTCTAACTGTTCAACTCTAGAGAGCAGATCAGAGTTTTTCTGTAACAAAGTTTGATTTTCTTTTTTCAAATCATCCACCCTTTTTTTTTCAAGTCCAACATATCATTTTGTAATTCAACATACTGTTCTCTCAGTCCTTTCACACATCGTTCCACTTCATCAAGCTTACTATTTGTTGTGGCGTTCTGAACTTTCATGGACTGCAGTATCTCCACAACATCAGCAAGGGTAGGCTGCTGGAAGGTGAAGGTGATGACTGCCCGCTGCCTTACCCTTGACATCACCGACCAAAGCAGTATTTGTGCTTATCTTGCCCTTCTTGCACTTTCTTGCCTTGCTATTTCTTAACAAACTGACCAAGATGATGTTCGTAAAGTTACAAAGATTCATTTTCCATGATTCGTCCAAAGAACAAGCCAGAGAATAAACAATATGCTAGTTGACCTAATGTCATAGAATAAGCCCATACAATATATGGGCCTGTTCTTCCTTCGGATCAACTGTAACACAACGTTTACGTACCTCAACTAAGGAGCTCAAGAAGTTAAACTGTTCTTCCTATTGTTGACGTGCATACGAAATGTAAACTCTGACTGTATTGGTATACATTATCCTGTCATTTGTCTATCGGGTATACCAGTGGGGGGAAAACATGTTCTTAATGCGGTGACTGTGATGGAACTGGCGTGTAGTTAAAATGCTTACGTTAAAAATAGAAGAGGAAGTGTCCACATATCGTGATGTCTAAAAATTCAGCAAAGTGCAGAAGGAAGAAAGGACAAGCAGCGATTACATACTTTTTTTTCAATCTGTAACCCAAACAGGACAGATCAGTAGTGAAAATGCTTGAGTCAATACATATCACAAGCGAAAATGTATTTAGAATATAACGCTTCAAATATTGGTAGGAACACACACAATAAAAAGAGGCAGAGATCTAGTGCTCGTCTGCAAAAGTGATGAGAGAGCAAGTAATGCGCGGGGATCACGTCAGACTGAACTGGTACACAGTCCTGGGGACAGGAAGACAAATGAGAACAAAACAAGTAGTTAGTGCATGACAGCTTGTAACAGATTTGGCTCCAATAGAAAACGGCTAACAGTAACACTGTGGGTGATCGAAAGGCAAAGAAAGAAAGAAAGAGATACACTCGAAAGTGCCAGGTGAAAAAGTACAAATCCAGACGAGCTATTGCCACACGATCTGATGTGCCCTCTAAATAGGATCCCTGCAGTCTTCTCGGTATCAACAGGACTTTCTCTGTGCTCAATGTGCCCTTCCTCTCCATCATTGTGCCTTTCCTCAGAAACGGCAAAAATGCAGAAAAGAAAACGCTTCTCCCGAAGATGCTCGTGGGGCCAAGAAGTAAACTGTCCTTAACTGTCGAAACAATCGTAAGATGCAATCCTGCACCACCTTAGGCTGCGCTGTGTTGACATAAGGTACTAGCATGCACAGGGCATTCCATTGGGACATCAAAGGATGTCACTGCTCCCTGTTAAATAATCATGCAGTTGTTCAATGGCCACTGTACGTCACGTAACACAATCTCCTAGTGAGCGCCCCCATGGCTATACCAGATCGCATTTTATGACTGCAGAGTTCACCAGCAAACAAATAGCAGCACAAATATGACAGGCCCATTTGCTGCTGTTTGGCTGACAGATGTTTCCAGTACAACTTCAGACACAGCCATGCTTTTTGCCAAACGGTCTTACACGCTCTTTTCAGAGATTCCTGGGTAGTAGATTTCCGATGTCAACAAGATCTTTGTCAATGGGCCTGCCAAAATTCAGACACGAAAATTTAAAAACAACAACAACAACAACAACAACACAAAAACCCTCAAGATGCTGTGGAACTCAAACATTTTTTTTTCTCGACTGCCAAAACAAGTAGCTGGGACATTTCTGTACTACCTTTGGAAGGCTACGCTGCGCTAAAATAGAGTGCAGTCATGTACAGAGCATCACATTAGGATGTCAAGAACAGAGGTGGTCTTTACCATAAATCATTGTGTGATGGCCACTGGGCGCGACATAACACAATCTCCACGAAAGCATCCCCAAAGATGCACCAGACAAATATTTCTTGAATGCAGAACCCACTTGCAATAGATGCCATCGCCAAGCGATTTGTAGGCCCATCCCGCATCCCCACTACTTGCTGTTTGCTGACAGGTGAAACCTGCACAGCTCCAGACACTGCCGCAAAGTATTACGTGCCCTCTGAAGAGCATCCGGGCTGCAGTCTTTTCCGCTATCAATAGGGCGTTTCGTATGGTCAGTGGGTCATTCCTAATCGTCACTGGGCCTTTCCCCAGAGTCGGCCAAAAGGAAGGCACAAAAAGTATTCCATTTTGCACCATCCTAGCAAACCTGTTTTTTGTGTTGACATCGATAACCCTGTAGTTCCACTGACATAGGTAATCCTGCTGTGTGTTGACATAGATTGGCCTGAACTGTGTCGACATAGATAAGCCTGTTCTGTGTCGACATAGATAAATCAGTTCTGTGTTGGCATAGACAAGCCTGTTCTGTGTTGACATTGATAAGCCTTTTCTGTGTTGATATGGATAAGCTTGCTCTGTCTTGTCATAGATAAGCCTGCTCTGTCTTGACATAGATAAGCCTGCTCTCTGTTGACGTATATATGCCTGTACTGTGTCGTCATAGATAAGCCTCTTCTGTGTTGACGTAGATAAGCCTGCTCTGTGTTGACATAGACAAGCCTGCTCTATGTTGACATAGATAAGCCTGCTCTCTGTTGACGTAGATAAGCCTGCTCTGTCTTGATATAGGTAAGCCTGCTCTGTGTTGACATAGATAAGCCTACTCTGTCTTGACGTAGACAAGCCTTCTCTGTCCTAACATAGATAAGTCTGCTCTGTGTTGACGTAAATATACCTGTTCTGTGTTGACATAGACAAGCCTGCTCTGTCTTGACATATATAAGCCTGCTCTGTCTTGACAGAGATAAGCCAGCTCTGTGTTGACATAGACAAGCCTGCTCTGTGTTGACGTAAATATACATCTTCTGTGTTGACATACATTGCAGACATGCACAGGGCATTCCATGAAGATGTTTTGTTGAAAGCAAGTTCACGAAAACAAAGTAAGCATGTGAGGCAGGTGGGATCCAAGTGAATGGTGTGTGTGTGTGTGTGTGTGTGTGTGTGTGTGTGTGTGTGTGTGTGTGTGTGTGTGTGTGTGTGTGTGTGTGTGTTGTCGTCGGTTTAATGTCCTTCCACTACAGTGATTCAGACAGTTTTATGTGTGGGTGAATGAAGTATGTAAGTGATTGAGTGTATTAAAACGTTAATGATAGAATATGACATAATACCCCCCCCCCTCCCCTTTATCCCTCTTCCATTTAATCAAAACAAAATTATGTAATGGAGTAGAGATAAGATATAAAGATAAAGGCCAATTGAACTACTTAACAAACATTTGCGAGTGGACTCAAGAACACAAGAACTGTTTCAAATACTCGGTAAAGGTAAGGAAGTCGATACATCAGTGTAACCATCAATACCCGAATTTGTAAAGAGTTCTCTTGCTCTTGGGTATTGAATTAGTAAATGACTTATACTTAACGTTTCCCTGCACATACATTTAACGTTATGACAATATTTTGTCTTCAATGCGTTCAAACGAAATCTATGGATTAATCTTCCAATCTCCCTGGACGAGAAAGAGACTTGTTTGTACGTTCACCCCTTGTACCCATCACTAAACGTTACACAGTTGTGATAATATTGGACGCCTGAGTTCATCTTGACTTAGTCCTCTGAATTCCCTGGGGAACATAGGGCCGCAACCACACTCTTCCAGCGGACACGATTTCGGGAAATCCTCTTCAGCTCGGCCCACGTCATTCCGGCGGCCTTCACTTCTGCGTCGGTACTCCTTCGCCATGTCTGCCTTGGTCTTCCCACTTTTCTCTTGCCCTGAGGGTTCCATTCAAGGGCTTGTCTTGTGATGTTGGATGGAAACTTTCTGAGGGTGAGGCCAATCCATTCCCACTTCCGTTTTCTGATTTCTAATTCTATTGGAACTTGCTTGGTCTTGTTCCATAGTTCTGTGTTGGCAATAAAATCTGGCCATCTGATGTTCACAATATATCGCAGACATCTGTTGATAAATGTATGGAGTTTGTGGGTGTTTGTCTGTGTTGTTCGCCACATTTCAGAACCAAACAGAAGAACAAATTTCACATTTGAGTTGAAGATTCTGATCTTTTCAAGTCTAATGGTATGTTAAGTGGTATTGCGTATCTTACATTTGAATTGCTTTTCTTGCAAGTTGATCTACGCGCTCGTTGGGTACAATACCACAATGAGAGGGGGTCCAACAAAAAGTTACAGTAATGCTTTTCATTGATAAAGGATGAATGAAATGGTACATTTCTAGTACCATATCAAGTCGAATTGAGGGACATGCAGACTTAATCGCGTGGATAGCTGTTTAAGAATCAGCACCTATCATAATTTAGGAATTATTTATTGGAAAATTAAGGATGAAATGTAACGACTTAAGCATAGCAATTAATTCGGCACTAAATATTGATAATTGTTTACCAAGATAGAAGAGCTTTTCTATTTTGAAACTAGGGATTATGAAGGCTGCTTCCATGTTATCATTGTCTAGCACTGATCTGTAAAAAAAAATTCAATGGTGAGTATAATTACTTTCTAAATGAGCGTAAACAGGTGTTATTATTAAGGTGTGTGGGCAATCCTTTTTTTTATTATCTGTATAATCTATATCAAAGGAGGCTTTACTTTGTTCCCATTTTGGAATAGGTGAATACGTGGGCTTTTGGGCAATGCTGTTTTTGTCTATTTTGGTATCCTTTAGAAGATTGGATGAAAACGAGTAAACAGACCTTGTTGACAGTATATTTTGGGCACGTTTTCCGAAATCCTCCTCTGATTCTTAACATACTTCTTCTGAGGTAAAAATGTTTTTTGAAAAGCTCTTAAATATAAATTTTGAAGTAGAAGCTTTCCGAAGTTCTACAAGAGGTAAGATTCCTACTTCATTATATGCCTCTAAGTTAGATGTATGTGTGTGAATCCCAAGGGCAGTTTTATAAGCTTTGCAATCAGTACTCTGAAGTTTATTTAACAGGTATTGAGGAGCATTAAAACATACTTCTTGAGCGTAGGTTAGTCTTGAACATATAAGGGCAGTTGCTAAGATGGTTAATGATTTCGAATTCCTATCCCCAAGGTTGTTTACTTTTTTTTTTTTTTAGGAAACCTAGGTCTTTCTTGTTTTTTGTTTAAAATATATTCAATATATGCGTTCCAAGATAACTTACTTCATAAGATAACCCAAAAATGTGACACTTTTTGCATTGTTTAAAACAATGCCATCCAAAGTGAAAGTAGGAAGTTGTTCTGGATCGTAACCAGCATTAAAGGAAGGGAATCATATTTTTTTTTCCTGGGGAAAGAGAAAGACCATTTACAAATTAAAAAAAAAAGAAAAATCATTGATCTGATTTAATTCAAGTTGATACTTTATTTTGATGTAATTTAGTGATCTTGATGGTGTATTTCTTTTCATTGTCACTTTTTGTCCATACGCATATATCATCAGCAAATTGAGCCACTTCAGCATTTTTTTTTTTTTTTTTGTCCCAGCCACTGCACCACCTCAGAGGCAGTGCACCCACGCCGCTCATTCCGACACCCCCCGTCCACAGTCACAGCCCGGTCGGCCCCGCCACAGCCCCGGCACCGGCAATCCACAGGGAACAGTCAATGTCAAGTCGTTAAGAGGCAACCCACCGGAGGAGACACTGCACTGCCGCCGAGTCACTTCGGTGGTGTTCAGTGGCGCCTGTTCTGATCTAACATACGCAGAACACCACCTACTAAGCCCCCTACTGACGACAATGATTGCTTAGTCACGGAGTCGGCGTGAGTGAGCTCTCCCTCCGGAGGGCGCCACCACGTTCGTCCAACGACAGCCTCCATGGACTCGCCGATACCGGTGACCCCGACGGAACCAAACCAAGACCACAGACGTGGAGAGAACATCGAAGTTGAGGTCAACATGACAGCAGGGCATGAAGGGCCACAGAATTTGAGACTTTTTTTTTCATGCTGATCGATGAGAATGAGGATGATTAAGATGACAACAAGAACAACGGTAATGCAATTCATACAGTCAATGCCAATGTCTTTGACAACAACAACAACGGCACTGCGACTCCTACAGTCAATGCCAATGTCTTTGACAACAAAAACAACGGCATTGCGACTCCTATAGTCAATGTCAATTTCCCTGACAACAACGACAACGGCACTGCGACTCCTACAGTCCCTTTCGATGGTCGCCAGTTTTGGCCTCAAGAAATCCAGGCTTTAATAATCCACCATGCAGTCTGGATGGATCCAAGCTTCAGAGACACGCTGCAAAATGTGGACACATTTTTCAGGCTGACAGTTTACAGAATCCCTTTACCTAGACTGCACATTGACATTTCTTTATCCTCAACGTTCCAGATCCCATCAGTATTAGAAGACTATATGTGCAGCAGGGTGAGCAAGTAGTCTTTGCCTTAGACAGTGGTGCAACAATTGGCTCTGATCGTGGGAAGACAATTTCAGAAACTTTTATATATCTGGCATTTGGACAAATCAGAGACACACTGATCAGTTTCTGAAATCGTCCTATCACAGCCACATCAGAGGGTTGTACGAAACTGCACATCACATTTCTCTTTTGTCTTGAATAGCAACGTTCTCTAATGGTCACAAATGTAGGCTCATATCCATATTTGTATCAAGAGCTCTTTATTTTGCCACAATCTCTCAAAGACCGCTTAAAAAGCAGTCAAGATATTCAGTAAACAGAGAGAAAATGGTCATCATGGCGGAGGGCGGTGAAGATCAAAGAAAAATAAGATATCGACATCGGCCTTTGCCCATACCATACCAATTTTCAGCACGATCAGTTTTCTGTGAAAAGAGTGAAATATATTTTCCTGATATTCCAATGGGTTTTCAACAGTTATTGAACAATTTGTCACAATCATATCCCATTGTCTGAAGGAACGCCTTGATTTGACAAAATTCGTCCAAACCACTTTAAAATCAGTCAAGTGTATTTGGTGAAGAACAAGAAAATGAAACACCCGAAGGTGCTGGGGAGGACCCAGAGAAACGCTGTCTCCACCTGCCTTTTGAGCAGTCCTGTACCACCCTTGGAGGCCTGCGCTGTGTTGACGATGGGTACAGGCATGCACAGGACACTCCATTAAGATATCAAGGGACGTAACTGCTCCAGAAGAGAGGTAAATCAGACTACAGGATGCAACTCATAACAACCCTAAAGTAGCATCCCCATGGGTGTACCAGCCCGTTTTCATGACTGCAGAGCCCACCGGCGAAAAAAATCCATCCTCCAGCTGTCGAGCACACCCCACAGACCTAACCACCCCTGCCCACAGACAGATGAAGACAGTGCCACTCCAGACACAGCCAAGCTTTCGCCACACGGTCTTATGTATAGTTGGTAAAAGAAAGAAAAAAGTAATTGGCCATTATAACCATTTGCCATGAGTCTGCCGAATGTTCTCGAGCATTTAGGCAAATTTAGGGGAGTTTTGCTGTTGTTGAGAGCAAGTTCCTTAGGTTGTTCAAGTGTGCGAGCTCAAGCATCACCAAAGTGGAATACCCCTAGCCATGTACTGAAGAAGAGAGAGTTACTGGGAAGTGGTTCGCATGTCCAAAGGGGGTGGGGGGGGGGGGGGGGTAGTAACAAGTACATGCCCACTTGCTTGTCCTGGGTGGGAGAGAGTGTCATCCTCCATTAGCTATTCATTGGGTACCCCAGTGACCTGAGGAAAGGCGATCATGTCAGGTGACCGTCACGGTTTTGTGACCATCGGCCTGCAGGCAGGGTACAGTGACCATTCAGTCGTCCTTGTCCTGAGGAATGAATGGAAGGCTTCGGCCTATTGAGTGATTTGCACCTTATTGTCTATAGAGTGTAGTAAATACTTGAAGCATTAGTCATGGTTTGTGGAGGAGTCCGGGCTGTTAGTGAAATGGGTGGCATTGGGGAATCGAACATGTGTTTGAAGCGGGGGTTATGCATTAAGCACTTGGTACCCAAGCCTCTGTAGCACTAGCAGCTGTTGTTGTGTGTGTGTGTGTGTGTGTGTGTGGTGTGTGTGTGTGTGTGTGTGTGTGTGAATAGGTGACTAGTGATTCCACTGGTGGAATGAAAATAACTCGGGGGGTTATTGGTACAAATCGTCTGATGTGTGTGTGTGTGTGTGTGTGTGTGGTGTGTGTGTGTGTGTGTGTGTGGTGTGTGTGTGTGTGTGTGTGGTGTGTGTGTGTGACAGTGATTCCATTGGTCGAACCAGTTAAACTCAGGTTCTCTCTTTCTTTGAGAATGGATATAAGATGGTCAGAAAACCAGGAAGTGTGTGACTCACTTAAGGGAATGTGAGCTCATCCCGTCCTGCTGTGGGCTCAAGAAAATACATCGAGAAGAGAAGTTTGCTGTCGCCTTGAAGCTGACGATGGTTGAGAATTGTCTCCTGGTAGACAGTGGAGGTTGACGTAGCCTCAGAGCCGACGACAAGAAAAATTGTTTCCGGTGTGTGTGGACGATCGACAGCAAGACGTGTCAGCCTGTTGGGGCCTGGAGAGGCAGCTGCCAGACAATGGTGGGGTGTTTGCAGCCAGAGAAGACCTGTGGGAGAGGCCGACAGGAGCCCTCTCCGTGGAGAGGGCGAAGTGCAGTGGAGTCTAGGAGACTCAGTCTGAGGGTGCAACTCAAGCTACGTTCGTTGCCAGTGTCCCCCAACTGGGATTTGGCTAAAACGGGAGGACACAACAGTGTGGCAGCTTCAGCGATTGTAGTCGCACAGTGTGATGAGAGAACTGAGTGGTCAACCAAGGAATGCTGGCAAGTTTTATAAGTGTGCACCCAAAATAGTACTATGCTGTATTTCCTTGTTAAGTAATATGAGTAACTGAAGAACAGGGGATGTGATTATAATATTATCTGTATAATGTTTAATTTTTTTTGGTATGATACAGATAAGTGTGTTGTGTAGTGGCGGGTGGGGGCTCGGAATCAAGTTCAGTAAAAGTTGATTTTTTTTTTTCTATGAAATGGTATCGGTTTCCCATCAGCTTTGTGGGGGCCTGAAGTGAGTAACAGAGTGTGTGTGTGCCTGTGCGAGAGCGACGTTTGGTTGTGAAAGCATAAACATTTCTGTCTGTACCCCCCTGCATCCCTGAATATGATAATCATATTTGAATAACGAGGGCGGAACGTCGGAGACCCGTCACAATATTATTAATGGTTATTCTGTAAAAACAAAAAGATAAACAAATGTATAAATAAGTAAAATAACATATCGGCATCACCCTTGATCCACAGTAAACATATGTTCTATGTTTCAGAGAAGATCATCCCTGTTGTCTCGTCTGCAGCGCGTGGAACATATTTTTACTCACACACACACACACACACACACACGCGCGCGCGCGCGCGTGCGCACGCGTGCGCTCGCTCGCACGCACGCACGCACACACGCACACACACACGCACGCACACACGCACCGCACGCACGCACGCACGCACACACACACACACACACACACACACACACACACACACACACACACACACACACACACACACACACACACACACACACACAGAATTTTCAGTTTTTATGGTAAAGTATGGTCTTGTAACTGGGATTACAAGAACACTGAAACCAGTTTGTAAAAGTCCAATATGCGCGATATACTTAAGATCTCAAGTCTCTTCTTTCGAGGGGCGACAAAGTGTGCAGCAATGTCACATATGAAAAGTGACGAAAAAGTGCAAGGGGCGACAAAGTGTGTAAACGTGTCAATATTTTTTTATCGCTGGGACGACAAACTGTGCAGCACACTTTGTCGTCGGCGACAAAGTGTGCAGGGGC